>JASSUY010010032.1:0-35220 GCA_032466535.1 Forpus xanthops | reverse complement strand
GTCCTCTCACTACAGTCCCTCATGAAGAGTCCCTCCCCAGCATCCCTATAGCTCCCCTTCAGATACTGGAAGGCTGCAATGATACATATAATTAAGAAATGTTTAGCACTGGATTTTTTCCCAGGCATTGTTCCTCATTATTATAATCTCTGACACAGGAGACCCTTAAATGTTTGGGATGCTATATTTCTACAAAGTTCTGTGCAGTTTTGAAACCTCAGTTAAAAGAAAGGTTTTACAGCCCAGCTTGATCTTTGTCTTTCCCCTAATAGTCTTATGAAATATTTGAGTCTGATGGTTGTTCCTTTTCCACTGCAAATGAAAAGTTGAATAATATTCTGAACACTTGTCTCAAAGGCTGCAAGATTTGTGTTCACTCAACAGTGTCAAATTGGATAAAGCTGCATCTACATTAAACTAAATTAAACAAGAAATTGAGTCCACTATAGCATTAGAATCTGTCATCAAAACTGCAATGTTGTGAAAATCGTGAGGCTAAAGTAGAGCAGTACTACATTTGTTGTTTACCAGCTGCCTTTAAACAGCAACAGCAAAACTGTTTAGCATAGTAAAGCACCATAAAGGGTGTCCCTTGAGAAATACAGTTGTGTCAGAACTGTCTAGTTTGAACTAGCAGTGCCAGAGCTAGCTCAGTGTCTTTGCCTAGCTTTCTGTTCTTCATGAGCATATTAAAGATTCTGGTTTGCTGCTTTGTTAGCATTGTTTTTAGCTGCAATTCTTGATCTCCTAAACAGTCTTCATGTTTTGATTCTTTCTCTCCCCTCCCTCTTGCTATATATCTAAAATAGGGCTTTTCAACAATTGTGTTGTGAAAATATAATTGTGAAATTTGCTTGGATATTTTTTCTATTTCATCCTTGTTCTCTTTGCATGTCCCTTTTTCAGTGTTTATGTATCTTCCTGCTGTTTCACTCTTATCTTCCACCTTCTTTTCCTCTCCTCTGTAAATGCTTTTATCTGCTTGTTTCACTTGCTTTTGCGTCTGCCCTATATAAAGCTCAAAACTCAGTCTTGAGGTAAGCATGACCATGTCTTTACAGATATTTTCCTTCCCTTCAGGCAGCTTCCAAACTTGAAGCGTTAATACGCAGCAAATAACATTCTTTGGCCTGCTTCTGCCTTCTTGATTCTTCCTGATGCAATAAAAAGTGGCTATCTCTAATTTTTCAGCACTTTGATAATACTGCAGGTGTTAAAGCTACACTTTTCACTGGTTTCAATACATGAGCAAATTGCAGGAAAATCTACAAGAGTAATAGTTATTATGCAGCACCTCCATTCATGTGTGCTAATAAGTGACTGTAGACTGAAACACTGATCTTAATTTTTCTATATGCTGATAGGAAAGCGTGAAGAGTGTGTTTTGTGCCCACTAACACCTCTCAAACTGTGCTCTGTACTCCCACTTGCATTTCTTTTAGCTCCTTTACATGTGCTAGAAGAGTAGAAGCACTTTTATAATTAATTATTGGAAACCACTGGTCCCAAGAATGTTCTTGGATTTAGTCAAATTATGATTTTTTTTTTCTTTCTAAGGAGCTGGTGATTTTATTTTAAGTTAGATTATTACATCTTTGACTCATGTCTCAGTTCTGTATAAGTGTCAGCCCAGAACCACTGGGACACCACCTGCTTCATACTGAAAGAACATTAAGCTTGTAGCTGAGGGGAAAAAAAAAAATCAGCTGGCAGAAGTTTGGGATTTTAGCAAGTATCAGAGGTCTCCTGTTAACAATTTAAACATGAATTGTTCCAATTCTACTCATCTTTATTGAAAGAGCCACGTGAAATAAATCTTCATTACAGTATCAGTATTCATTTTCTAGACAGGTCTCAGCACTTCCTTGTTATGGGTTGTCACAGCATGAAATTTTGTAACTGAATCAGAAAAGGGGTTCACTTATTTCTAGCTTCACTCCTCCCATATTCACAAATAATTCTGCATAGCAAGATTTTAGCAGCTGAAGTTGGACGGAGAACCTTGTAAAAAGCATATGAGGGAAACGTAAAGACAGCTGAAAAAAGAAAAACACAACACTGAGCAGCCACTATTATCCTCGTAACTCTATGGATAGGAAACCATGAGTGTATATAGGTGTGCCTACAGACACTTGTGACAAATACTTTTTTGAGAAGGTCTAGAAATCTCTCAATTGAGCAGCTGTGCATTTTCTGTACAGGACAGTGTCGGGAATTGTTGTAAACCTCAATATAATCCCCTTGGAGGGTAAGATGTGATTGTGAACATACAGGGAATGCAGTTGCTGGTGGGTAAAATGACTTCGGGATTCCTAGCTGGTACAATTTGAGCACTGGAGGTGGGTTGGAAAGGCATGTAAGCTCATGAACACACTGACAGTCATGTGCTCTGAAGTGAAATTTGAGGCTTTTTGACATCAATGACAAGAATTGTGAGCTCTTGAAAACATTTTTTTTTTTTTTTTCAAAAATATAATCTAGATACTTGCTTAAACCCCCTAAATGACGTGGTTTCACTCATATTAAGTTACTTCATGATTCTGTTCTGCTTAGGCATTCTTTGTCAAAGAATACATCTTGAACCATCCAGAGGATGGAGAGAAGATCACACGCTTGAGAGAACTAATGCTTGAGCAGGTAAAGTGGGGAAAAGACTGAGTAAGTGGCCTACTCAGCTGTTCTAGCTGAAAGTGTCCCAAAATAAAATGCAACATTTCAGAGGTTAATGATTGCCCAGGGGTCTCCAGTTTCTTCTGAGTTAGATTCCAAGTAGTCAGTAACTTCCTGTACAAGCAGGTTTCTGGGTGTGTTAGTATTTTTTTTCCCTAGATCTTTTTATCATCTTAATTACTTCACTCTAAATTAAAGGTTGAATGAGGGGCAAATTTTTGTCTTGTGATGTTCATATGTGCAATATATCTTACCACTACTACAGAATAAATATTATGTCACTGAAACATTTGGTGGCTTCAGCAAATATTTGTATGATGTATTTTGCCAATATTATAGGACAAATATTTTCACTTCAAGGTTTAGCATAAGAGCAAACTAACATGAAAAATGTTATTACACCAAGTGATTAAAAGGTGAGTGTTCTACATATTACATGTTTTTGTATTATTTCTTCATTTATTTGTGAGACAATGACCTACCAGCCTCAAATATGAGATGTGTCCATTTGGAAATGCATTAAAAAAAAAATTGCTTTGATCAAGTGCTCTTACTTACTGTTTTAGCTTTTATTTTGGCTTTTTTAACTGACATTTACCTATCTTTGTTCTATGCTGCATGTTGAAATTTCAAGCTTTATTGCTAGCTTGGTATAAAGACGTCAGAGTATTGGAATTTGGCAAGATGGAGATTGCATTTTTCATTAGCGTTGTGCTAATGTTTGGTCAGATCAGCCAAAGCACAGATCCTCAGACTGTATAAATCAGAATAGGTTCACTGAGCTCACATTAATTTCATTTAGACAATAAATAGTAATTTACATTGTAGTTTTGTTTTTTCAAACTGTACTTATCTCAGTAACCCTTACAATTTAAAATTAGAGTGAATAACTCGCTATGATAAAATGTGATAGCAGTTAAACCCTGTCTGGCACCTGCAGATGGTTTAGCAGACAACATGGAGCATTCAGAAGGGCTGGGATGGCTGTGTGTGCAAATGGATGGATGGGCTGCCGGCCTGACCTTGGGTCAGTGATGCTGTACAGCTGTGTGCCTGCTCACAGGCTGCCTGAAAATGTCAGCCAGTAGCTCTCATCCAAAGATATTACAGCATAGTGTAGCTATTTTGTTTTCAATTTGAGTTTATCTGATGTGTCATGTAACCAAGTCACTATTTTAAATGCCTGTGATCAAATTCAAGCACGATAACCTTTAGCAATGTTATTCTGAAACCTGTCATACTTACGTCAAGAATATACGTAAAACCACCACTTTCAGAGGTCTGTGAGGAGTTGGAATAGGATAGGGAACCATGGACATTATTGAAAACATATTAAGACGTCTCTGGTGGATGTGGCCATTGCTGTTGTTTCCTGCTATTTATAACTGTTCTTGTAGAAAATGGCTTTTATTTAGGATATAAACCTGCTCCTTTGTAAAACTGCTATTTAGCCAGCTTTTCAGTAAGTTATCTGTAATGGGTTTTATATTAGAGTTCAATTTGCAGAGGCCAGATCTTTGGGAAAGTTGAATAGTAAAACGAAAAGAGGCATAAATCCTCTTGTGTATTGATTGGTTGGTCTTAGGCCTTGTTTGATTGCAAGTCTGCCAGGGAGCTAGATAGATGCTTTTAACACAATATGTATTTTATTGGGTTTTTTTGATCAGTATCCTAATTGATGAGGAAAGCTTAAAGAAAATATATCAAAAAAATTCTTTCTCTCTTCTGTCTCTTGTGCAGGCCCAGATTCTAGAATTTGGTTTGGCAGTGCACGAGAAGGTGGTGCCACAGGACATGAGGCCATTGCATAAAAAGCTGGTGGATCAGTTCTTTGTGATGAAGTCAAGTTTGGGAATACAGGTAGGTGAGCAGACGCATGGATAAACCAGAAGACAGTTTTGCTGCAGTAAGAGTTGTTTAGATTTCCTAAGCAACAAATAGTGACATCTTTTGGTTGTTTTTCCACATTACATGTAACGTTCTTAGTAGCACAAAGGGGAAAGATAACAAAACTTTCTCTACATTTCTGAGAACTATAGTCATTTTTTACTAATAGGACTATATCATCAGCAAAAAGTTAAAATATTTTTCTTACTAAAGATGAAGCTGATCCAAATGCAGCTATAACTAGTCAAATGGCCATATATATCTTAGTGGTATTATGTTCATGTTAATCTTTTTACAAATTGCCAGGAATTTTCTGCCTGTGTACAAGCTAGCCCAGTTCATTTCCCAAATGGAAGTCCTCGTGTATGCCGAAATTCCATACCTGTTTCTATGAGCCCTGATGGTGCGAGGGTAATACCACGGCGCAGGTAAGTTAAAATCCTAGAAATGGATAGATTTTGTTACTCACAGAAGATGACCCATAAAAGACTTCTGCTGTGTGCATGCTTCCTTGCATGATCTGCCTGAAGTATCTTCAGTTGTGAATAGCTGATGTATATTCTCTCCTCCTCTCCTTTCCCCCCACCCACCCAATAAATCTAAATTAAACTGTAGCGATTAATAAATATATGCTGTTTTCACATCAAAAATATGATTGGCAACTGCAGTTAACCATTTTGTATTTCATTACTCTTATCATAGTCCCTTGAGTTACCCAGCTGTCAATCGCTATTCATCCTCATCACTGTCATCCCAAGCTTCTGCTGAAGTCAGCAATATCACTGGGCAGTCTGAAAGCTCTGATGAAGTTTTTAACATGCAGGTACACATTTTTGTTACACTTCAAACCAAATAGAATCTTTCTTACGAGGTTATTTACTAAATTAATGCTTATTATTTTGTTCAGAAATCTCAAAGATAATGCTGGTACTTCTTTTTGAAAAAAAGTCTTTAAATGGGCTGTTAACATCCTTAATTTAGAAGGAACAATTTTTTTATGTAATTGTTTCTTCTTTTTTATGAAAGTAAAAAGCAGCAATGCAAAGTCATCTGACCTTACGTAGACTTTTCTGTCTAGTCAGCACAGTTTTGATGTAAATATTTTAGTATATTAGTTACATTTCTATTTTTTTGATAATTTTGTAAGTTACATTAATGCTCTTTATACTGGTTTGCTATTTTGAAATACTGAGAAACTAGTGTAACAAATCACAAGTTCTTTGTTCTAGTGAAAAATGTATTATAAATTTTTGATTTCCAAACCAGTAAATGTAATGTGATATAACAACAGCATCTCTTCTATATGTAGCCTAGTCCGTCTACCTCAAGCCTGAGTTCTGCACATTCTGCTTCTCCTAATGTGACTAGTTCGGCTCCATCCAGTGCCAGAGGTCAGTGCTTATCTCCTATGGTAAACCATGTTAAATGATTCTGATACATTACACAGATGAATATCTGCATGCTGTCACTGGTCAGATGTCAAAATTTAGTCAGTTGTGTGAGGAATATGAATTATTGGGGACAGAGAATTTCTTTGTCATAAATGTAGACTTAAAATATTTTGAGTTTCACTGAATGAATTTAAGCACTTGACATATTTATATTCTAGCCTCTCCTCTTTTGTCTGACAAACATAAGCATTCCCGAGAAAACTCTTGCCTGTCTCCCAGAGAAAGGCCCTGCAGTGCCATCTACCCTATTCCCTTGGAAACTTCACAGGTAGGAAGCTTGTTGGGAGTCGTCTGAGCACAAGTAGCTAAGATGGTGATAAAGGTGCTTATTGAACTTTGAGTGGATTCAATGCCTGCTCACTGCTGTTAATTTTCAAGCTGTTTTGTTGTTGTTGTTGTTTTTATAAGAAAATAAAGTATTTTACACGAAGGAGATGTGATCAAGTACCATGTATTCTATTCACATTTCTGCTTGCTATGTCTAGGTTTAGATCTGGCTGTTTATATTTGCTCACTGCAGTAAGAGAGACGCAAAGACTTAGCAGCGACAGAGGCTACCTGTATGAAACTGCTGTGTTTGTTCAGTCTGGGGAAGAAGACAGAAAAAACTGTTATCACAGCAGTTGTTCCTGTTGACCTCCCTTTTATTTCTTCTGAAATAGCTATTCTCAGCCACCCTGAGATAATAACCCACCACATGTGGCAATTCCTATTTTTCAGTGTAGTTTTAGAAAAGAAAGACCTTTTGTTACTCCAGAGAGAAGAATGACTTGAGGTCTTACCTTAAAACCACTGTTACGTAGGTCTGTATGAAATTCGTATCTTTTGACTTACCTGAAATGCAAAACGAGTGTGATGAGCTGGCCAACTTTGAATTTTTTTTCATCTTTTCTTTTTAATGGACCTACTTTCCTAAAGTGCTTTCCTTTAACACAGTTGCTGTTTAATCCTGGCCATCACACAGTGCACCTCTTACTGAAGCTGAGAAAGACAAGAACATAAGTACAGTGTGAAAGGCCCTCTTCTCAACACTTACATTTCCACCATAATTTTGCCTCTGATAAAAAAAAAAAAACAACCAGCTTGGCAGTCCAGGATTCTTTCTGTTAGAAGTAGTTTGTTGGTTTCTCATTAGTTGTATTCTTGTCCCTTCCTTCTTCAGTTATTGAATTAGCTCTTGATTTCATTTTTTCCTCTTTAAGTCCTCATGCTGTTACCTGAGGGCTTAAGAGGCAATACCGAAGCTTAGCCAGGCTTTTCTTGGGAACATTTGCTTGGGGCATTTCTTGGGAACTACTTGCTGATGTATCTGCTGGGCACTTTCTCAGTTTCCAACATGCAGGAAAGAGCAGATGTTCTTTAAATCAGTTTTACAGTTTGGTGAAGAGAAAAAAATTATCCCGTTTTTGCTCCCAGACTGCAAACTCTTGCTTTGCCAAGTGGAATGCGACTTCTGTCCCACACTGTACCCGTGATTCCATAAGGGAGGCTGAGGAGCTCGTAGGCCCAGTCTCTGCTCTCTCTGAGACTCGCCCAGCAGGAAAATCTCCCAATCTGTCTCTACCCTCAGTGTCCCAAGAGAGGGTAAGTAGAAAAACTGAGTTGCTTATGCAGTGAAGTGTGTCTTAAAAGTCTGACAGTTTCTTTCTGCCCTCGTAACCATAAATGAGGATGTATCTTTCTGGGGAAGGTGCAATTTCTTTCTCTGGTGCTCTATCTCTGTCCTGAGCAGTGAAAATCGACTGATGAGAAACAAGATTCTGATTCTCTGCCTTCTGATTAAGAAGGGGAAAAGAAATCCTCAGGACAATAGCAAGGAGATACTTGAAACTCTTATTAGAATCTAAAGGCCGAAACTATTCCTTGTCTTTTCTATTTTTATCCTAATGCCAGGTAATTTAACCAGTCTTTGTTGGAGCTTCACACTAAATTAATGAGGAAGGGACCACCCATTTGTGAATATCTTCGTTACAGCTTAATGAATGCAATTTTCACTCTAGTTAAAGAGATGAGATACAGAGGCAAATTCCTGCACTTCAAGTCCGAGTCAAGTCTTTTCAGCCCATAGCTACTTTATTTAAGGATGTTTGATGGATTTATGAAAACAAGACCACAGCAGTATTGCATCCACTTCTCTCATTGAAATCGATGCTCAAGGGTATCTGTGTTCAGCTGTTTTCAGTTAGCATCCATTTGTGCTTGCTTTTTTGCTCTCTGGCTGAGTGACTGTACAGTGTCTCTCTAACTCTTCCCATACTCTGAAGAGGAATGCCTGCTATCATTGACTGGTCAACAAGCCTCCTCAGTTTTTGCACTATTATTCTTCCTAATGGAGCTTTGGAGTTTCACATTTTTGGGTTTGTTTTTTTTTGTGTGTCATTAAACATCCAGTGATTCCTCTTGTTCTTCTATATGAGTTTACATTTAATTATTTTCGTATGTCTTCATTTCTCTGTATCTCATTCAGCTTTGTCTCTTTATCTCCTTCAGTTTTAGTTGCTTTTTCAGGCTTTGCTCGGTGTCTTCATGACAGAAAATGGACTTCAGCACTTGCACACCAAATCCTGGTGCACTGCAGACTCACTAGGCAGTGAACATTAAATGCAGACCAGGCAGGAACATACGATCACATTTCCTGTCATGTTAGAATATACATGTAGTTATACCACCTCAGTTTAATGGTAACTTTAAGAAAATAGCTGTTACCTGTTCCAGTATGACTCTAGCACAGCATAGATAGACAAACCTAGTGTAGCACAGAGTCTAATTAAGCACTATCTCTATATGATGTTTAAAGTCAAGTTAAATTGGACAAATATTTATTCATCGCTTTGTAACAAAGCTGCAACATGTTAGATCAGTGACAATTATTTTGCAGCTGGGTTTGCCATCTTGTTGGAACCACAGTGTAGTACCTCCCTGACTCGGCATGGTCTTCTGACATTGCAAGGAGATTAAGGAATAGGATTTGAGTTGGATCTCTTGGCTTCTCTGATCTTGCTTTAAGGAAAAAAGGTTGGGTCGGAGGAAGTAAAGTTCTGATTCTGCAGTGAAGCTATTGCAAATCTGTTCACGCACTTGTTTAATAATCTACCTAGATACCACTTGAGGAATGAGCCTTATTTTGTATTTTTAGGGAGCTGGAAACTGTCAGAACTTAGTGTGTAATAATTCTTTCTCTGATTCCAGTGTGTTCAGAAAACTAGTCTAATCCCTATTTTATACTCATATTTTTGTTAAACTATTTATGTACTTAGGTGATGTTTATCACTACCTCCTGACCTGTGTAGGTCAGTAATTATCTTATAGGGATAATAACACTAAGATATTTGTTTTCATAAAGGCTACTGAAATACAACAGCAGCTATGCATAAACCATGCTGTTCTCAATTTACAGAGAATACTATTTAATCATATTGGAGATGGTGCTTTGCCACGAAGTGATTCCAGTCTGCCTGGCTCTGACAAAGGTGAGTGGAAATGATGTACCACACCAATCTTGGAAGCAGTGAAAATGTAATTAATCTGTCACATTCCTGTGGAATGTTAATTTTTTTGAATGCATACTGTTATCTTCAAGTTTCAAAACATTCTAATTTAACTAAAATTACACTTAAACTCTGAAGTTTCAAAACACTTTGTCAGAAAGGAGGAAATACAGTGTTTGTTTGAACTGAGTGTTGTGCTCATGGGGGCCCAGAAGTTTGCAGGAAGCAGTGATGGAGCACCAAGTTATAGCAGGCTGCATGCAAACCATTCTTTCTGCTTCTCAAGAGAGATGTGGGGTGATGAACTCTGGAGATAACTTCTGGAGACTGGGGCAGAGAGAAGCCAAAGAGATGGATAGAGTCTCAGAGTTTGGCATCTGCTGGTCCTCTTTACCAAATACAAGTCACTGTGCTTTTGGTTACAATTTGATGGAAAAGAAATGATCATTTTGTGGTTTATTGGGGTTTGGTTTTCTTATGAATTAGAGTAAACAAGAAACCTATGAATTTCCATAGACAAAATACTGCCTTTCATAATTCTGCACATGGTGAAATTCAATATTGCTGGCACAGTTATTGTGCCATGATTCCATTGTGCATTCCACATACATAATATGCTCTATCATTTCATTATATGCTGCCCTTTATGGTGCCCTGAAAGAAGGATACAGTAAAACAGGTGTATGGAAAAGAAATATTTGAAGAATCCACTGTAACAAGGACTGACCAGGAATCAGGTTTTCATCAATAGGAGCTGATTTTTATAAGTATTTTTGTGTCCAAGTTTTTATGAAAGCTGAAGTGTGGAATTCTTTGCAGGGCTGAAAAAACATATGAAATTATTCAACATGGAAATGGCAAAACTTTTCCACTGGCCTAGGCACCAAGTAAATTACAGAATTATTAAAATCAAATATTCTCTCCTGGAGACTTCAACAGTCCAAAGAACTGACTGCTTGGATGACTTACAAGAAAAATTTGACTTCTCAAGAGACTCCGGCACCTGAAGTACCTGCATCTGGTGCCAAGTCATTTTTAGTGTGAGGACAAAACCAGGTGGCAGCTTACTATAAAAAAAGCAATGTACTGCTTATTTTGACAGCAGAGAAGCAAAATGATCCTCTAGAAAGCAGATCATTCTATGCACTGTTCTCAGGATCAACTAATGTGCAGTTATACTGTAACAGGACTGTTACAGATACAAAACAAATATTTCTGCTGTACTTTTTGCATTAAGTTTAGTATATACTCCTATAATGGGAATGCAGTCCTTCTGAGAGCCCTTGATGTTCCTGTAATAGCAGTAAGTGATACCATCAGTATAGCAACAATACTTTGCTTTTTTGCTTCATCTTTGTAAATGAGCACAGAGTCCTTGCATGTGGCTTTCTACTCAGAACTATGAAATAAGCAAACAAGAACGAAACTGTCATGGGAAGGCAAGAGCTTTGAAGGTGGGAGAGATTTGGTGTTTTTTTTTTCTGGGGAAAAGGAAGATTTGAAGCAGCCTTCTCACACTTTTTTACAAGAAAAATTGTGGGATTTAAGTTAGCTTTTGTCCTGTCCGTGTTAAATACTCTCTATCTGGCTTCTTTCTAGTCCTTGATAACATAGGATAATCCAGTTACAAAGCTGTTTCAGACCTTATAGGATCATTCAGTTAAAGTATTTGTGTTAAATGTACCAATTCCTTGACAACAGCCAATTTTACGTGTGTCACGGTGAAAGTCAGTTTACACGATCAAGCAGAGATCCTTGACCATGGATGCAAACAGTGTGTATATATATACTCAGTCCACAATAATGTCTTAATTTTTTTCTTCCACCAGCCAATTTCATTTCTTCCAATTTTTGCTCCCTTCATTTTGTGCCCTTCTTTAAATTACGAATTTGTAGCCTACAGAAGACTGTTAGCACAGAAAGCTTTCTCAGGGAGGTCGATTGGAATTTGGCAAATTCATTTCACTAGTCCCTTCTGTATATCAAATGAGTTAATGGAAACAGTTTATGAATAGTCTGTTCCCCTCTGTCTGGAAACCTCTAAGTAGCAGTCTGGTGCAAAGATAAGCTGATTATATTAACAGGCTTCAAGCTTATCTCCCTTTGTGGCTGGTTTTGCAGTGCACCAGAGTGCTCTCTCAGCTGCTATTCTTGCTGATGGTCCGAACTGCTACAGTCATAAACTGACCTGAGGGCCAGATGCGTGCATCAGGCAACCAGGAGATTGACAGGCATTATTTAAGAGCTTTTCAAATGCTGATGTAATCATAAAAGCTTTTCAGGCATGCTTGCCAAGTTGTTTGATGTTTTCACTCTGTGTAGTTTTACCCCCTGGATAAAGGCCAGTCAGAGATAGAGAAGTGTTGATGCATATGCCAGCTTTTTCATTCTCTTCCAGCTGTGAACAGCACCCCCAGCAGCTGGAGCCTGGACAGTGGGAAGGAAGTCAGAAACACATCAGAAAGTGGAAAGCTTATATCTCCTCCAGTACCACCAAGACCTGCACAGACTGGTGAGTTAATTGACATTTCAGGCTAAGCTCCAGTAAGAAAGTGATTTACTTGGGGGCTTAGATTTTTTCCATTCTGATTAATATTTAACTTCTTGGACAGATTAATTTGATTACTTACATAGAAGCCTGTAGTAGTGCCTCTGCAGGTATTTCATCTCATTATGTTCTTCGTAATATTCTGTTTCCAATACTCTGCCCCTTCACTAAATGGCTGAGTAGCTTCAGACAGCTCATGCTACTACTAGGGAGGATGATCAAATTTAATCTTTTGATCTTAAGATAACTAGAGGTTAGCGGTCAGAAATTATCATTAATCACAAAGAATTTTACTGGCCAGAAAAAGCACAGCAATCATGGAAGCAGATGAGTTCTGTTACAATAACCAATTTGCCTTTCAAAAGATTAATTTCCATTTAAAAGAAAGGCTGCTTAAGTGATACTATAAATGTGATCATTGTCAAGGGAGTGAAAATGCTTTTCGAGTTTCAGACTCATGCCTCAAAGTATGTCCAGGCACGTTTGCTGTATATTTACAGGTATATATTCTGTTATTGTTTGATAGGATATAAACCAATTTAGTCATACAAAATTTGCCGGAGAAGATGGATACAGAAATTTCTTATACTTCATTAGTTGTACTGCAATGTAATCCTGACAACAAAGTAAAAGACACAAAATCTCTAAAACCGTTTGCAGCCATCGGGCAAATAACCTAGAGGGAACCAGATATAATGTTTGTGTATCGAATGATCTCCTATCTACTTAAAAAGATTTCTTACTGAAAATTGTAATTCCAAGAGTGCACTGAAATCTTTCTGATTTTGCAGCATCACCAGCAAGACACATAGCCTCCGTTTCCCCTTCTCCTGCTGGCAGATCACCAATGAAGGTACCATCTTACTGCAATGAATTGCCTTTGTGGGACAGGTTGTATGTGTTGTGGGGTATATAATATAATCCCAAATAATGTATATTAAATATGTACATTTTTTGTTTTATTATCATATGCCTATACAAAAAACATTCATAAGAGTAAGCAGATACACATCTCCTGAAGAGGAGGAAGGTGGCACCCCAAAATTACTCTTTTTTTCCCTCGAGGTCCCTAATCACGAGTCCTCAGTCATTCTCCTGTTCATTATCCCATGAGTCTGTAACATTTCCACTTGTGACTGCACAGTGCTTGAGGTTCAACACAGAGCAATTGTACTGGCCATCAGTGCCTCATAGACCTACTATCATAGCATAGCTGCTGAAGAGAGCACCAATCCAAGGGTTCTTACTAGGAAGCTCTTCAGAATATTAGGGGGTTTGGGGCCCCCAGCATAAGAAGCACATGGACCTGTTGAAGCAAGGCCAGAGGAGGGACACAAAGGTGATTGGAGGGATGGAGCACCTCTTCCACAGCACCTCTGGGAGGGTCTTAGAGTTGGACTTCTTCAGCCTGGAGAAGGCTCCAGGGAGACCTTAGAGCAGCCTTCCAGTGCCTAAAGGGGAGCTAGAAGAAATCTGGAGAGGGGCTTTTTTACGAGGGCATGTAGTGACAGGACAAGATGTAATGGCTTTAAACTGAAAGAAGATATATTAGATATAATGAAAAATTTTTTACTGTGAAAGTGGTGAGGAACCTCAACAAGCTGTCCGAGAAACTGGAGATGCACCATCTCTGGCAGTGTTCAAGGTCAGGTTGGACGAGGCTTTGAGCAACCTAGTCTAATGCAAGGTGCCCCTGGCCATGGCAAGGGAGTTGGAACTGGATGATCTTTAAGGTCTTTTCCAACCCAAATCTATAATTACATCTTGTGCAAAAGGTGTGCAGCTTTTTCTCTTTCCCTCGATTGACTCAGTACTGGTGAATCTTAGGGATGTTTGAAGATTGTCCTAACATTTTCTTTTAAAGGCCCACACAGAATTGAGGCATTTTGCAGCCAAAGTCTGGATTGCCACCTGGAAGAGGAGCACTGACCCACAATACTTCTGAGAGATCCTGGATCTCACTTTGAGCATCCATCAATTTCCAGACTGGTGTATAGGTGGTTACTACTGGTAGAAGCAGTCTGCCCTGCTGTCAGGAGCCAAGTGCTTACCCCAGCTCCTAAATTGAACGGGACAGGGTTTACACATATTTGCTCTTGTTCTGAATGGCAAAAGCAAAGGTCCTAAATCCTTTCTATGGTTATTTAATCCAAGTGTCAAGTTCTTGGAACTTGAACCAATTACATCATTTGTTTGAAAACCTTGACCTCGTTCATGTTGGGGGTAGGAGCTCAGCTGCATCCCCCTCACATGCAGAGGAATGGAACCTGGAACAAGTAGTTAAACAGACTTGCAGTGTCTGAAATGTCTTCAGAATGTATTGAGCTTCAAATAAAACTTGCTTTTCATTTTTCTAGCCATAGGCAGGGCTCAGTTTTTGGCCTTTTTTCCAGCTGTTATGTGCTGCCAGAGAAGGCCATCTTAGTACAGAGCCCACAGATGTAAATGAAGATTCTTTTTCCATTACTTTCAGTGCACGGTGGATCCATTCCTAGATGGATAACTAAAATTATCTCAACAGCATAAAGTCAGTGCAGCCAGCTCTATATACCCCTTCTCATTCCTTTTCCTCCCCTCGCCACCTTTGTTGCATGGCTCACGCTTTCACCTCAAGCTGAGCAGCTGAGCGCCAACTAGTCTAACAAGAATTGGGTGAGAAACTTGTCGTTAATGTGATTGCTCCATCCCTTCTGTAGTCTGTGCTTGAGGCTGTTAAGTCTAGATTGTCTTGGATGGCTCCAGTCAAAATTGGATAAGTTGCAAAAACTTTCTAGTTGTCAAGTATGGTCTAACCTTTTACAGTTTTCATTTGAAGCTGCTTCGCTAGAATGGAACTGCTCAATGTTTTTGGGTAGGGATTTACTATTCCTGCCTTTTACTCTTTGTCAGCACTGTTGTCACTTGGGTCCTCAGCTCTCTATCTCCCACCGTTCCCCCCAGACCTGTGAGGCTGCTGGTGCAGCCATTTGCAGCTGTTTCCCTGTGTTGGACCTCCTTTTGTGCAAGTAGCATGGTGTGCCCAAGCAACACCTGGGAGATGGGGGAAAGGAAGGGTGGAACAACTGTGGTTTAAAATGCCATCTGCAGGAGCAGCAGCAGTGCTTCCCCTTCTGCCTTCCTGCTGCTGCGCCTGGATGGGCTAGAGCCCAGCATGGCACACTTCACATCCAACACTAGTATAATGACACACTCGTAAATGATGCCATGATGTAAATGCACTTTTCATTGCATGACTGTGCACTAAAACCGGGAGGAAAAGCTTTGAAAATAAATTTGGAACATAATAGACTGAAATAGGCACAGTGCTGAGATGCATGTCCCGTGCTTTGGCATTAGGGGGCAGGACACCACTAAGTATGCCAGACATCGGGTTCAGCATTTCACTGCAAGCTGGGAAAATCGAATGTTCATTTTAAAGGCTTCCAGATTTTTCCGAGGTATTTTGATAATATGATAACATTTAAGCACAATTTTTTAAGTCCACTTACATGAATTACTTGCATGAGCACTGTTTAAGGTGTACCTGGGAACCTGGAAGTGAGCTTTTGTTTCTTACTGGATCTTAATTACAGGGATGCAAAGTGTATATTTATCAAGCCTCAGAATCCATGTGCTGTTATCTGTATGTTTTCAGTCTCAGCACAGAAACGCTCTCCCTCATTTACTCCAGGTAAATTGTTCTTCTGCCCTTTCTTTCGAGCAGGGGTCTGTGCAATCATTCACACCATCTCCAGTGGAGTATCATTCCTCGGGGCTCATATCCAACTCCCCAGTGCTGTCCGGGAGTTACAGCAGTGGCATCTCTTCGCTGAGCCGATGTAGCACATCAGAGACATCAGGCTTTGAAAGCCAAGGCAGCGAACCAGCAGTGACTGTCTCAAGCTACAGTGTCCCTGAAGAGCCTGTGAGAAAAGAAAGTAAAACCCCTCCGCCTTACAGCGTGTATGAGCGGACTCTGAAGCGCCCTGTTCCTCTACCTCACAGCCTCTCCATCCCGCCTGCCACAGACCCCCCGGCACTGCCCCCCAAGCCACAGCTGGTCCGGACAAACAACCTAGAAAACAGCAACAGGAGGACTGAGCAGGTTCCCCGGCCCAGGCCTCTGCCTCGCAAAGTCTCTCAGCTATGAGAAGCCCCTTTTCTATTTAATTGCAACCAATCCTTTCCCATTCAAGAAATAATATTTTTTAAAGATGGTAAAATGCATTTAGTTAGGCACTTTAATATTTCAACCACCTTTTTGTTTGAGTAATTTTGAAATGCTTATTAATATTGTGTTGCACATTTGAAATGAAATTACTAATTTAGGTTGCCAGCTATTACAGGAAGCATGAACGAGAGGATTCTTTTTTGTTAATTTGGTGGTGAATACTGATAAATGCTTTTATTTGTACTTTATTTTTATTTAAAGAATTAAATTTAAAACCCTACAACTCTCATCTGAGTTAGCCGAATGCTTCTTACAAAATGCAGAATATACTGACTGAACCTATACTACTAGAGATAAATGCACACTTTCTAACAAAGTAGTCTGTAGACTAGGATGTTTCTGCAAGTAGTCTGAAAGTTGTTTCTCTTACCGGATGAACAGTTTGGTCATTTCAAATGTCTGTAGAAATATGGAGATATAATGCAAGTTATACTGCAGAGAACTGTTATAAGAATGTGGTTTGGAATCTCTGAAACATGCACTTGGCTTACGTCCTTTTTAAGATGGAAAAATACCTGCATTTCATTCAGCGTTCAGCACCATTCTGGTGAATCCTGATGAGGTTTGGTGCCATTAGTGTATTATTGTACCTGACACATCCTCTTCTTTTTGAGATGCAATTTTCTTTTATTCTTCCAGTTAATGTTTTGATGTTGTTTTGTTTTTTTGTTTTTTTTTTTTTTAAAGCTAGCAGTTTGCTAGTGGATGCTCTCTGCTGTTTTTTGAAAGTTCACCCTAAAATACAATCTGTATATGGAACAGGTACAAATGAATTGTTCATTTAACTTGCGTACAAGAATCAGTACTGAGTAGTAACAAAGCAATACTTTAAGCAAACAGATTTTCAGAAATGGAAATATTGATCAATAAATTTCAAACGTTAATTGCAAAGATCATTAATAATTCTGTAAAAACCTGGGAAGAATTCTGAACAGCTCTTTGGATATATGTGTACTGATGGAGCCAGGGTTTGGATTTACTTTTTAGCTTGAGTTCCTCACCATCATCTTTATTGTGGGAGAATGGTGTTTGGCCTTAGGTTGTATTTTAGTGACTGGCTTCTGAAGAACTCTGGAAAGTTAATGGCAAGCCGTAGGAATGTGGAAGGGAAAAAAAGAAAAGCACCTTCTGTATGTATTTTTTGTATCCTCTTTCTTTACTGACTGTTTAAATGTGCTTGGGATCAGATGTGTGAACTGCATTTTTAAATCACGCTGTTAAAAATATTCTCCCTCTTTTGTTGGGAAGCTCATGTTGATTTTAGCTGTGTTTGATTTGTTGATAGTTTAACTGGAAGAAAGTGACCACTTTTTATATTCTCTCAATTAAACCTTCAGCAGTTACAAGCTGCTGATGGTAGTTATAGAGGTTTTCTATAATAAATGTTCAAGTATTTTTGTACATAATTGGTAAATTTTAATAAGGAGTGTACCATTATGTGAAAAAGAAGCAAACAGTTGTGTATGCAGTAAGATTGTTATAATTATGCCAAATACTTTATGTATGGAAAAAGAATATTTGTAAATATGTGCTTTTAACAATAATTCTGCCATATTGACTTTACAATTTTGAATGTCAAAAAATTAATATATGTTAAAATATTTATGTTTTAGTGAAAATATTCATAACTTGAAAAGGAACATACACATTTTAGCTTTGTATCTTGCTGATTTCAAAGTCTGAAATTCTTTGAACTAGCTCTTGCTTTCTACTATAACATTTTTGTGTCTGTAACCACATCATAAAAGGTGTAGAAAGCTCTGTATTTATGCTGATATAAAGAAGTAATGCCTGGGATTTAAATAAGGTGTCACAAGTAAGATAACAAAGCTGCTTTGATATATTTTTTTTTCCACCCATGCAGTTTAATAGGTTTTGTTGACTAGTGCTTGAGCACAGTATGAATCAGTGTTATTTTGCTCCTGAAGCCATCCTTTTTTCTTTCGGGCAGTGAGCAGAGTTGATGACTTTATATCATTTGTGTGCATTACTGAAGTCAGCTTTGCAGCAAAATGTTTCACAAAGTTTCTGTTTACCTAGGCACTCATATTGGTTGCTGCATTAATGTTAATACAGAATAAAAGGACTTGGTTAGTCTTTACAGTCCAACTTGTTTTCTACAGAATGAGAGATTACAGTTCAGTTTGTCATGGAATTAAATTTGTGACTCCTTGCCTTGCTAAATCTGGTTTTCTTTCTGTTAAAAATCTCCAGATGGATCTAGTTTTATCCCTATTTGGATCCATAATTGCTTTGTGAGAAAATGTGGGAAGTATTGACCTGCTCTTCTGAACAAATGAAGAATGTAAAATTAACTAGGAGAGTTCACTGTAAATTAACCTGCATGAGCGCTCTGTTTTTATAACCATGACATCAGGAATACTCTGAATGATAGCAGATGGTGTAAAATTGACAGAATACTCTAAAACCAAGCTGACGCATTTTCTGCTTAGCCAGTTTTGACAAATTGATTTTGTAGATCAGTTTTTCAACCTGATTGCCTTTAAAAAATGTAGTATGGAATTTTGTCATGTATGTTGCAGCACCCAGCGCTTGAAAACCTAAACACCTAATGTAAATAAAGCTCTTGTTTGAATTTTATGTATTACTCCTAAATGTGGTTTTATCACTTTCTGGATGACAGTGAGTAATTCAGAAGCTCATATAGGAGGACCTATGAGAACAAATTGCTGTTACTACTCAGTAGCTTAAATGTTAGCCAACATACGCATAGGTGACATGATCTTGTATTCAAATGCTGCATTGGAGATGGTGATACCTCTGGGATGCCACAGAAGCAGCTGCTAACTGGGCCGGCTGGCTCTGAAATGGTACAATTTAGACCAGTTCTCATGATGGGCTAATACCTTTGTTGTGTGAGTGAACTCAATTATTATGATGTCTCAAGCCAGATTGTAGCCGAAAGCCTGTGTCCTGAAAGATGCACAGAGCTAAACTTACCCCTTGCTAATAAAGGTTTTATGACAGTGTATATGTAGCCCTGTCCACATGGAACAGGGTGTAGCTATGTGTAAACTTTCCCTTCTGTATGAAAGCAAGACCTTTCCCTCCTGTCTAACAACTCTTGTTCACAGACTGTCCAACAGTGCCTGCAAAAAGCACAGTGACTGAGCAAAAAGATACCAATTGTCAGGAGTCAATGCCTCAGGTATAAATGGTGAAAAGCATCTTGTTTTGAGTGCAGTCATGGTCAGTGAGGCATGTGGCAGCATTGTATCAGTAACCCCAGGTGCTGACAGGCACAGCATTTTTGCTCCAGAGCTCTACTAGTAGCTGGGCTTCCTACAGCGCTGATGATCCAGGTAGACCCTTGACATCTGCTTGCTGGAGGGCAAAGCCCCATCTGCTGAGACAGTGTGAAAGGATGTTCAGCACTGGAGCCCCTGCAATTCTGACTATGAACCGGATTCTGTAGGAGAAAGACCTTTCCATATTAACTGAATTTGTCTTTATTTTTTCCTTGTCATTTTAATTCAGCTTTTGACATATATTTCATATAATGAACTAGGATGATTAGTTACTTTGGATAACATTAGCAAAAGCATCTTGTGATTAAATGGCTACAGAATGTAAGCCTCAGGTATATGAAGGATTTGGAGCTGCATACTTCATGTGTGCACTAAGGATCAGGGTGGTGTGACTCTTCCTGAGTGGTAAATTAAGGCTACTGAAGGAAGAACAAGAAATAGATTTTTAAGATTGGATTGCTCAGTGAGGAACTCGGTGTGCTTGTAATGACAGGCTGGTGGCTTTGCAGGCTTCAGTGGGGGCAGAGCCTGTGACACGAGCCTCCAAGGCATGGCTGGGCAGGTGTACCCAGGTCAGAACTTGTGTTAAGGTTGCAGTTCATGGCTGCTCTGTAATTGACTGATGCTAGGTTTGTATTTATTTCAGGAAGACTGTTTTCAAAGAAGGGAAAAAAAAGGGAAGAGTTGGGAGAGAAAAAGGGAGAGTGGGTGGGGTGCAAAATAAAGCTTGGGCAAAGCCCTTGATGGCTGTGTAATTAATCCAGACGTGTTTTCACATTTCACCTTTTCAGCCAGGAAAAAATAACAGTGGGAGAAATTAAGATGTTAGCTGAAACAAGCATCAAATGTATTTCATATGCTATTGTAGCATTATTGTAGCTTAACTGCTGGTTGAGCTGAAAGGGGCAGAAGAAAAGCTGGAAATCTTGACAAACACAGGAAGGGGGAAAGGGGGAGTGTGGTATTCTTTTACAAAGGCTTTAGGGTAGGGTTTTTTCTCATCTGCTGTGGGTTACAGAGGACAGGGAAGTCACTGCCATGAACTGCAAGAGCAGAGACTTTCTAAATCACAAAGCCCTGAAAAATATTTCCCTGGGTTTGCTAAACTGTTCTTTCCTTACCTAGTGGTGCGTAATTCATAGAGTATTCTGCAATGAACATCTCATTTTAGAAAGAAAATCCGTGTCAAAATTTCATAGCTGCTCTGATAGCTTATAAGCTGCTGAGATTTCAGTTATGTATTTAAATGGTTTACATCATTGATTTACCATTGGTACTAGATCCACCAGCGTATTTCAATTTGTTCCACTTCCTGAGAAATTATTTTGCAGAGGGATACTTGGCATTACATTCTTGCTTATTTGTGACAGACTGCTATTGCTGCTGGTTTTCCTTGACCTCACTGGCTTCCCTTGAAGTGTTTCCTCTTGCTTTTCAAAAGAAAGGCCACAACTGAGGAGCTGCTTCAACCTTTTCCATGGGGAATATTTCAGAAGCACAACCTGAAAGGGATGCAGCACAGGCACGCATCCACTCCCATGGGGAGGATCACAACGGCCTTCAGAGCAAAAACTGTGGGGGAAGTTTACCTGTGAAGCAGCTCCTGGAGTTAATGTTCACAGATACTTTGGTAGCTCAAAGACAGGGACTAAGCTAAGTAAACTAATTTACTAAAACCAGTCGGTGGTGGAGGTAATGTCCTGCAGGGACTGGGTTTTGCTAAATGTTGAAAATCAGTCCCAAAACACCCTGTAAATGGAAATACTTTGCCTTGTTTCCTGATCTTTTCACAGAAAAATAATGCCAGTAGATACATTGTTGGGGGGGGGGGTTTAGGGTTCCTGAGCATGGGATAAGGGGAGACAAACTACTCCATTACGGCAAACAAATAAATGCTGAATCTACACTTGAAACCTTAAATGACTTGAGAGACCATTGCTCTGGATCTTTGGATGAGCTGCTATTCAAGGGGCGTATTGTGTGCAATGATTTGTCCTTGCACTCAGAATATGCTCTGGTGGACAGAAACCAAAGAGCTGTGAAGGCAGCTGCCTGCATGCCTTGAGCTGCAGCGCCAGTCTCACTTTTGCCATCTGCTGCAAGAGGCAGGTGTGCTACAGGAATGCTGTCTGGAGCAGTGTGCTGCAGCCTGACCGCTGTGCCTGGTTTGGAGATGCTTATTCAGCCTCTGTGAACATGGTGCTGCAGTAAAGCCAAGGGGGTGATACAACACCCAGTAACATGAATCCAAAGGTTTGTATCGATATCGTTCGAAACAGGCATGTGCCCCAGAAGAGCTGGGTGAACGAAGCTGGTACCTAATAAATTCAGTCCCACCTGAAGAAAATAAAGCAGCCTAACAGTGACCACAATAGACTTTACCATGAACAAAACACATCAATAAACTCAGCTATTTTGTTTCAGGTAGTACATTAGACAGAGCAACAAGTGTTACTGTGCTGCACTCTCCTCAGGCTATTAAGTGTTGCAAAGAAAGACTGCACACTGGACAGAAGCTTTTTATGTTATCAAGGCGAGTTTTCCTACATCTGCAGTTCCCTATCCACGTTCTTTCTCAGAACTGATGCACATCCTGTCAATACCCCTAAAGCTATAATTCAGAAGAGTTTTTATAGCTGTAAAACCTGAGCTGCATAATGATCAGCAAGCAGAATCAAAGCAAGTCGTAACCTGATTCTTCAAACTTGCAGGCAGGGTCTATAGGGCAGCAAGCAGAAAAAGAGAGAAAACTGGTTTTCGAGTCATAAAGATCTATTATGACTTATGAAATATTTGCTACTTCTTCCGAAGTGCTGGATTTTTACCAAATACTTCACTGGGCTTTTCACCTCTGTGTGAGACAATGCTGAGTAGTGGTTTTCTCTGGTGGCTATGTAGGTTTCTATTGCATTGTACCTACAGAAGATGTCTCTTGGTTTTGTTTTCCCCCAGTCCTGTGCAGAGACAGGTTAGAAAAGAAGAAAGAAGACAGAAAAAGTCAGTGCTATATAATCTCTTAGCTCAGAGGTTGTCATGTTCAGAGTTCTCTAGCTAGCCCTTGATCCCAAACCTTCAAAGTGTAAAGATCAGTTCGAAATTGTGAATTTACTACTTATTTGAATACAGATTAAGAAAAGCTCCTAATCCTAGAAAAGAGTCAACAGTGCTCCAGGGAGCATACTGCACTTATGAATGAAGTAAAGCACACAAGCACCTCCAACACTTGCTGTAACACCCCCAAAGGTATCTGAATGGGAAAGGATAGCCACTGCGAGACAGAGGTGCACACATTGTTCTTCAAGAGATGTATTTACTTCCTGCTGCTTTTCTCCCCATGCCAAGATCTGCCTGGCTGAAAGCACAAAGGATCGTTTCACAGAACCACAGAATGGTTGAGGCTGGCAGGAACCTCTGGAGGACAACTGGTCCAAGCCCCTGCCCAAGCAGGGCCACCTAGAGGCAGTTGCCAGGGCCATGTTCAGATGGCTTTTGAGTACCTCCAAGGATGGAGACCCCACAACCTCCTTGGTCAACCTCTCCCAGTGCTTTGTCAACCTCCCATTCTTATCAGAGGGAACATCCTGTGTTTGCGTCCATTGCTTCTGGTCCTGTCATTGTGCAGCACTGGGAAGGGCCTGGGTGTGTACTTGTACCCTCCCTTCAGGTGTTCATATACATTGATGAGATCCCTCCTGAGCCTGCTTTTCTCCAGGATGAACAGTCACAGGTATCAGCCTTTCCTCGCAGGAGAGATGCCCTTAATCATCTTCATCGCCTTCACTGAACTTTCTCCAGTATGTCCATGTCTTTTGTACTGGTTTCTCCATGAAGTGTCTTGTAATCACAACATGGATTAGCCAGAAAAAAATGCCACCTTAGTAACACTTTCCTTTTTCAGAGGGAATCTCACAGCATAACAAACTGTGCTGGCCATACCCATTGATCTTACTGGAAGCTACACCCCTGCCTTGGGTGAGGGCAGAGGAGTTATCAGGGAGGAGCTGATGTGGGGAAAGCAGGGCTTCCAGAGCCAGTTCAATGGACCTGAATTATGTAGTTTCTGCCCAGCTCCAGCAGAGCAAGCAGGGGTGCTCAGAGGACCTTCACAGCCTGAATGCTCCCTGCTGGCCCCTGCACACACCTTGGATGCAGGGAGGTTCAGACACAGATGTGCACCACAGCACACTGCCCTCTCATCTGATGTCCTTACTGCTGCAGCAGTGATGTATCTGTGGTATGCTGAGTATCACAAGTAGCTGTCATGGTATTGTACACAGTTGTCTCATCTGCAACAAGCCGCAGCACTGTAAAGAACACAGGAGCAGTTGAAATGTCAAATTGTAAAACAAAATTGCTGTTTATTATTCTCACCAACCCGATACTTACTGGGAAACTTTGTGGATTTCGCACATTCTCTCAGTGAGCCTTTTCTGGTTCAGTGCTATTTTTATTGAAGACATCACCAGCCCATCTTACAAGTGAATCTTTCAGCAGTTGTGCGAGATGAAACCAGACACAGCTTGAATGACAGGTCTTCAATACTGCACTGGCTCATTAGTGAGATCTGTATTCTACACTGAGCTGAAGGAACACGAGTGACCTGGAAGACTCCAAGCAGGCACTAAACCACAGAAGCAGCATCAGCAATGACAGCAGATGGCAGGGTCAGCTCATTAACTGCGTTTATCTAATGAAAGACTTACCATTTATTGTCAGGTAGCAATGCAAAAAATCATCTCTCAGAAATTCCACCTGGTCATAACTGATCATCATTAATAAACTGTTCCAGAACAGGCTGCCAAAATCTCAGCTATGATCGTTAACTCAAACTAATTAGCAAACAACAACTGCTGAAGTGAGTTGCTTTGGTTGGCTGATGAAAGGAACCAAAGCTATGCCTCCTGTGGCAGAATGGAAAGCTGTTTTGTGAAGGTTTGCTGGGCTGACAAAACATCTGGTTTGCTGTCTTTCTCTGATAATGTGCATGTTGTGGAAAACAGTATTGTAACACTTTTTTCTAGAAACACGAATGATACATAAGTGAATAAATACTACAGTTAGATTAACCTGAATTTGCTCTGAAAACCACAGGTTTCTCTCCGATTTCTACTTTGGTGTCTAAAGAAAAAGACGACAGGGGTGTTTTTCCCAAAATAAAAAAGAGACTTTGTTTAAACCATATTATGAATTTATTGCTGACATGATGTTTATGAATTTCAAACAACAAACTAATGTTGTATGCGTTTATCAAGGCAATCCCAAGCACAAATACAGGCTGCGTGGAGAATGGATTGACAGCAGCCCTGAAGAGAAGGACTTGAGGGTGTTGGTTGATGAAAAGCTCAACATGACTCAGAAATGTATGCTTTCAGCCCAAAAAGCCAACGGTATCCTGGGCTGCATCAAAAGGAGCATGACCAGCAGGTTGAAGGACGTGATCCTGCCCCTCTACTCTGCTCTCATGAGATCCCACCTGCAATACCTCATCCAGCTCTGGGGCCCCCAACATAAGAAGGACATGGAGCTGTTGGAGCAAGTCCAGCGTAGGGCCACGAGGATGATCAGAGGTTGGAGCATCTCTGACAGGAAGCCAGGCTGAAAGAACTGGACTTGTTCAGTCTGGAAAAGAGAAGGCTCTGGGAAGACCCTGGAGCAGCTTCCAGTACCAAAATGGAAGCTACAAGAAATCTGGAAATTATTTACAATGAGGGTGGTGAAATACTAGTATATGTTGCCCAGAGAGGTGGTGGATGCACCATCCCTGAAGACATTGAAGGCCACACTGGATATGGTTCTGGGCAACCTCATCTGGTTGAGTTTGAGGGACCAGTTTAAAACTGGTGTTAAAAAGTGAAAAGTATGTGAGTGCTTTAAGTGAGACAGGATCTCACGGGCAAGAAAGCATCATGCCATGCTGTCCTGGGACAACATATTTAGCAGCACTAAAAGTAGATTAATTAATAATGACAGAGAATAGCAGGGGTTTGATCTTACTTCTGAATCCTGTCTGGCTGTGGTGCAGTCAGCAGCGCCTTATGAAATGGTTTTGCTACAGTTGGGTTTATTTTTATCTGGAGCAGACAAACTGCTGTGGCTCCTTCTCATGTCTTTTGTAGGTGCCTTATTCTGTGTGCCCTGCCTGAAGTCTTGTCATAATGACAAGGTCATACAGCACTAGGTGAAAAATGAGTGATAAGCTTTACTTGCTTTATCTGCATTTGAGGAAGTGCCTATTAAATGATGCTTCTGTACAGCATAGTTAGGGTAGCTCAATGAAAGCTATCCTAAAGAATTTTTTCCAGTGGGAAATCAGGGCATAGTAAAGCCAGAAAATAACAGAATAAGCAATAGATCAGGAAAACTGAAATACTGATTCCACAGGGATGGCTGGTCCCTGGTGATCAGGTTATTAAGCTGTATACATTGCTGCATGAGTTCTCAGCACCCACAGAAAAATGTTCCAGGTAATATTCAGGTCAAAAAGATGTTGAGTTCTTCAAAAAGGACACATTTTTGCACAAACAGGTGAAGGGACTCTAGTTTCAGGACTTTTTTCTTAATGTGTTTGGAATAAACACCAGAGACAGGTGGTGGATAACGAAGGTGTTAAAAGGATGTGTCAAAGAACAGTTTTAGCATTGTAATGACCCTATAAAATTAAACAAAAGCAGCGTCCCAGTGCTTGCATGCCTACTTTTTGCATTGGTTTGCCTCTTCACACTAAAGACAGCTTCAAATTTAGTGGTTTATTAGTAAGAGGCTTTTTGTTATGCGTCATGCAATTGGGAATAGCTACTTCTGTCTTTGCAGAATTGGAATTTCTCAAACAATTGGGACAAAACTATTTAAAATTCAAGACTGATTCACTACAATATTTTTGCTTTAAGGAAGTTTGCAACCTACATAATTTCCTCTAAATTCCTTCCTTTAAGGTCATTGTATCTAATAGGAGCATGAAATATGTATATATGATCTGGTACACACTCAGGGTAAAAGTAAACTTTGTAAACCATTTACAATCAGAGTGTTCAGGGGCAATCATCTTCAATAGATTAATCTTGAAATGCTCCTGTGTGGTGGAAATTGAAGCATAAAATTACAGTTACTACGCAGTTGTGTTTAGTTTCTGCAGCATGCTTTGAAATTGAGTGATGCTATACATTAGAACTGCAAAAAATCTTTTTGATATACAGGACAAAATTATAAAAAATGAAAAATAAACACATTCATATTCTTTCTAAGCTATCAGAAATAAATGATAGCAATGTGGCATGTTGCAATCTCTGTATTTTTTCTGTCTTTAGACAAAACCTGCTAATTGTAAAACCTGAAGTAAATTGAGAAGTCTCAAAGCACAGTTAGTGCACTAAATCCTCCAGATTCAATAATTACCAATGAAGTATTACATACCACATCACTGGAAAAACATGGTTTATGCCACTAAATTGTTACGAGAGTAAATTTTTCAAAACAAAATTTTGGATTAAAGTATCATGATTTTTAGTTTGTCCCCACACATATGCAGAATTTGCCCTGGCACAGATGATGGCTTATTCCTAGAAAGTCCCCTAATCAAAGTGTGAATCAGTGCACAAGGTTTACAGTGCTCCACAGCACATACAGGAATTTTAATCTGATATTTGATCTTAGTTCATGCTGTTAATGCCTGTTCATCCTATGGAAGTGTGCTCTATGTAATGGGTACCAAACAAGTGGAGGAGTTCTTGCCTCACTTTTCAAGCAAGACATATGAAAGAGTTTTGCCACCATTATACTAACTGCACAAAATATTCATGATACTTCAACAAATCTGGACTAGTATTCACAAAAGATAAGTTATTTGATGTTTTTCCAGGCATTTGGCTTGCTTAGTGTTTGCCAATTAGTTTAACTAACTTGCAACAGATGCACTATTCTTTATTAAGAATAAATAGTTTACTGTATGTTAAAAGCTTTGAGGTTCACATTTAATGTTTCAGAGGTTGTTTTATTTCCCCTTGTTCTTAAATCCTGGGTCTCGGGCACCTGGGAAAAACTGAATTCTTAATGCAAACTATGTGGGTTTTTTTTTTTAAGAACTAGTTCCTGCTTTGGCTTAGTGACAGACCTGAAATCAGCCATCCAGTTCTGATTTAAGAAAAAATAAAATGGTTTAACAAGTAGTTTCAGTGGAGTTATTTTGGATTTACAGCACTGTAATTCTGAACAGAACAGCCTAACCTGGAAAAAGCCACTGAATTTAGCTGAGTAGGTGCACTACATCAGATGGAAGAACTTCAAAGGGATATACATATTCAGCTGACACCTGGTGTATGCAGTCATCCGAAGTCTTCAGCTATGAGAGCCTAAAGGACACGGCCTGACCTCAGACAGTCTTTGTTGCTGATACTTAAAAGACTGTATGAACATATCTCTTTGCATTCAGCAGTCCCTAGATTTGTAAACTGCCATGAGCATGGCATGCCTTCATCATAACTGTGCTGAGTAGCTAAGCAAGTCTGCAGTGATCAACCTGCTAGCTCCCATGGCCTTCCTCCTAGAAAAGCAGACACCAACAAAATACGACTAGAAGAGGTAGTACTTCCACCATTGCCCCATGGCTAAGCACACACCAGGTATGTGGCTGATCTATACCTAGTTTCCAGGTAAACCTTGGACCATTGTGGAGACTAGCACAATGTGCTTGTGAAGACCATATCATAACTTAGGGCAAGCCTGCAGTATAGGTCTAGTCCCTTTCCAAATTGTATGTTAAATATTGTGTAAAAATATGTAATTATGTTAATTTTAGTATGCATGTGTCCATGTTATATGTCATACGCTTTAATTATGGTGACTATTAGTTGGCAAGCCTAGGACCCAGATTTTGAAATTAAACCCAGATAAATGTCAAGCCCACCAGAATGAAGAGATGCTTTTGTTATTTCTTGTCCTGTGTCTTGTTCAATACTTAGCTACACATGTGGTGTGTTAGTTGCTCTCCACTGGAAAATAGTCTGCAGCACTCTCTCATCTACAGCTTCCAGAGCACAGGAAAATGCTCTTATTAGGCTGCCAGCCCAGGGCAAAGCTCTCGCGATAAAGCTCTCCCAGTTTGGGTGACATAATTAGCAATTTGCTGCATTGTCCAACACAACGTGACTCCATTCATGCATTTCTGGGGAGGAGGCAGGAAGCCACTATTACCTGCCTGCCTCCAGGCTGCCTGGCTAATTTCATTTGTCATTTAATAAGCGAAGCAGAGAGCAGCTCTCACAACATGTTTATTAGCTCCCTGCATAAACATTTTGGTAAGACATGCATTGTATCACCAGCAGAAGCAAAGTACCAGAGCTTACAGCTCTTTATAACATCTAATATAGATGCCAGTCCTCAGCGGAGGATTTGAGACAGTACTTAAGACTCTTTCATCTCAGTAAACACCAGCCTTAGCAGTGATGGAGTTCCAGCCTTAGCTGTCCTGCAGTTTTATTACTGACTAATGATTTCCAGGTATCTTCAAGTGGCTGCCCTGAGGACTGGCTGCCCCTGAGTGCTTCTCTCAGGGCAGTGTATTCCTAGGGATGGGAAGGAGATGGAGAAAGGCAGAAATATAAAGGCCAGGTATTTATAGTTGGCACTAGCCCTAGGTACATAATACAGAGTGTATAGCAACATCTGTTTCCCTGCAAAGACTGTCTATATCCTTTTATTGACCAGTTTGCAGAATTCTCCTGGCAGTAACTGAACCCATTTTCACATAATTTTCTAAAACATGCTTATGAGTGTACAATGTATTAATCGTCTGATCTTGAAGTTCTGTATTATTTTCTGCTAAGCTTCAAAAGTTTCATTGTCTACAAACTTTTCTAGGGGTCTGAGAAGAACTTTGAGAGGGAAAATGAGACCTGTAAGCTTATGTGTGAGCATACTAACATAAGCAAATGAAAAACATGACTGCTTATAAGTAAATGTTATCATTGAGGGGTTTTATTTTAATAAGAGACCCAAAAGCTTGCAGTGTAATGCCTTCATTTGTCCAGGCAAGTGGCTATATACATATGTGTAGCTGAAGTCTGGAGAAAGATATAGAATGATTTGTCTTGATTTCCCTAGTTCCTACCAGTAAATTTCATATTATTAGGTCCTAACTAAGCTGTTTGTTACGAGTTTCAACTTCAGTGTTTCATGCAGGAATGTAAGGCTTAAAGCCTGAAAAAAAATAAGCTTAGAAAATGTTTGAAAATGATCAAGAATTCAGTGAAAAAGAAACCCTTTCCCAGTATTGAAAGAAAAATCTTGCGTGTCTTAAGTAAGTGGTTTCAAGGTCAAGTGATGGGAACTGAAATAGTGTGGTAATAAATAGCTGCACTAGATTTGACTAATTATGTGCCCTTGGAAACTACAGTATGTATTACTGGTGAGTTTATGAAAGAACGCAGCTCATCACATAGGTGTGACCAGAAGCCACAGTGAAAAGCCTAAACTGCCAAGTCTCCCCTGGCTGTTACTGCCCTCTAGCACAGGTAGAGTTGGCACAAAGGAGTTTGCCTGTCCAGAGTACACAACCCATGCAAAATGGATGGAAAAGGGTGCAGTGGATGGACAAAAGTGGTCAGACGACAGATGAATGGCCACCTAATTTACTCCTAGAAATTTTGCTTTAATGTGTTTGTGTACATGTGAAGAAACTGAGGGAGCAGACAGCAAGAAGAGACTAAAACCCACTCAGACATATAACTACTATTATCTATCTCAGGTATCCCCATCTAAATTCACTAGTCTTCAGGATGAGTGTTTTACAAAAATGGCCCCTAAGGGCTCAAAGTTTCTTTCCAGAGAATACACGATGTGCCTCAGGGGTATGAGTTTAAGCCACAAAGTTGGGAATTGCCTCCTACACAGTACCAAGCCTGAATTTTACAGTGGCAGGTGGTTCAATGCCTAAACTGTATGCTGACCTGATCAGGTTTTGGGAATGACTCCTTTTGTCTATGGCCTTTAAGGTCTAGCAGGAAATTTTAGAATATGCACTGAGCAGCCTGAATGAGGAAGGAGCTGTAGAAATTGCAGGAGTACATCACCATTTTCTTTTACATCTCAGCAACAGCAGCTAGTGTTTCTTTTGTACATGGATCCAGACAGCACATTTGGTCTGGGATGGATGTATGGATCAGTCCTAGGAACTCCTGAGCTCCTGAAATTGAAACCAAAAGGTGAAGAGGAAACTGGGATCAAGCTCTTCTGCTCCTGACAGGGTCTAACTACACGATGCTTGTACACTAAATGCTGCTATTTTAAGACAAGTAGCCATATTTAGAGGCCTTGAGACTCTTGATCCCTTGGGATATGTGTAAGTCAGGGTCTGATAATTTATATCAGATTTAAAAGCCTGTTCTGTTCAGTTCCTTGATTTAAGCATGTGCAACCGCAGCTGTAGGCTTGCAGGAAGGCAAGATTTCATAAAGAACTAGCAGGTCAAGTGAGGAATTATCCACAAGATTATCCAACAGCTGAGCAGTAGGGTTTGGACCATACTCTGGATTTAAATGTCTCAATTCCACATCTGATGCCTTAGTCCTTTATTGGCTCTAATTTCATGTGTTTAGAAAGGATTTTTCTCACAGAAGGTTTAGAAATGCAGCTCTGAAAGAGTGCAACTAGCTGTTCTTTGAAGATGTTGTATTCAGAAGGTGCTGATGTAATTCTAAAAACATTTTAACTCAGCCCAGGCTATACAATTAAAAGTAAAAATTGATTCAGTAAACAAGATGTGCTCGGAACATGGTGACCAGGCAACCTATAATAAGGCCCCCGAAATACACACTAAATAGAGCCAGAGATGCCAATTGCTCTGAACAGTGACACCCACTGTTCTGTTACACTGTCACATGCTTGTTTTAAATCTATTAATAAATAATGTATTATGTTTTCTAAGTTAACAATCATTGAAAATAATATATGATCCACGCAGCATAAATAAAGAAAACCTTTAAAGAATGATATGGTGGTGGGACTGCCAGTGCCATGCTGCTGACTAGGAACTAATTATAACTGCCCTTCCAGCCTGGTGTTTGCTCCCAGGAAGGTTTTGATTAACCAGCATTGTGCTATTGTGGCTGCCCACGGTTGGCAGTGCTGCTGCTTGTGTAGCAAACAATGATATCACATATGCCACTGCCAACTGAGGTGGGGAGGGGACGAATTGAGAGCAAAAGAGAAACTGTTGCCATCCTCTTGGAAGTGCTGCTCTCAGGGTGTGTGTCCGATCAATAATTGCATAGGAGCTCAGCCACAGCAGGATTTTGTAATTACAGAGCTTAATTATTCCTGCCTATTGTAAGCGGCTCTTTCTTTTTGCCGTTGGTCTTTCATAGTCACCCACACGCTCTATTATATTTCTGCTTGCTTGTTCCCTGCTTGTTCTCCCACCAATTCCTATTTGTCATTTCAATACACTTTGCTATGCATGCCTTGGTTTAATTTCCTCATGCCTCTGCTGTTCAGTATTTCTGTTTCGGTAGTTCTCAGCCTGCTCCCCTACTTCTATTTCAGCTCCCACTCTCTGACTGAAAACCACTCATGCTGATTTTACTTAATGCAGTATAATTAAGGGTAGCGCCTTTCAGAGGGAAAAATGTCACTTTCATAGACCAGAATGGAATATTCGACAGGATGAGATCAAATCTTAGAAACATACTTTAAGATCCTGATGATGAGTCTAACAATGTCCATTCACTTGGGGTTTTTGTGAGGTTTTGGGGTTGTTTTTTTTAAAATTGATATGGACCATTTTTGTGTTGGTTTGTCCATCCTGAGGGCCAGTATCACCTACAAATTTGTCTTTAAAAAAGCAGCAGACAGAAAAAAACTAGCACTGGAGGAAAGACCTGGTTTTGGCTTGTTCAGTATGATTACTTAATATATTTTGTAACTTGTTATATACAAACAATGTAAATTATAAAACTGTTACCTTTTTTTTGGATAGCAGCTGCCCCTCCAGCACATCTAGTGAATTCCTGTCCTCCTGCCACTGATTAGCACTTGGAGCAACTCATGTGGTACTGTGAATGGCAGCTGCAAAGGAAAGGCCAGAAACCTGGAAGTACTCAGCTTTGCAGGGCACCTCTTAACTCTGCAGTTGAATGGATCAAGCTGCAGGGCACCCTGGATCTGCTTGAATCTGCTAATACAGCTCCTGCATGTCTGCGTAACCTGACTTGCGCTGCTGTGTTCTTCTGTTACCCTTGGCTTATCATGCATGGCATCAATCTTCATTAACTTTGGCATGGACAATGTGCACGATGCCTAATGTTTAACTACATGGTGGTCCTATGCCTAGTCCACTCTAACAGCTAAGCTATAAGGCAGATAACTCAGGTCTCCACCTGACCCTGTCGGGAAGTTTACTCCTTCCTCTTTATGCAGATGTTATATATGAAGCTTCCAGCCTCACAAAGGTCTTTGTCTGGATCTGGCATCTGTATGAGGAAGTCACTGCATGGATAACTCAGGATGTTCACAGATGAACTGGCAACTTATTCTGCATTAAAAGATAGGAAATAAAGGATGTCTGTGCCTTTCACTTGTGATGATGGCAGAGGCACTCCAGCTTTGCAGATGAGGTTTTCTAAGCAGATTTTGATAATGAAATAGCCTAATATGGATTTGTTATATTAATGTTTGCTGGTGGTGATGATAGTGGAGTGTGATAAGAACTCCTTCATTTTCCAGGTGAAGAAAATACGGAGGAAAAGGAGGACATTCAGGCTTTGGGCATTGAAGATATTATCAGTGAATACAGCCTTCAAACTTCTGGCATGGCTGTTTGTGGACGGCCTCTTAGCCAAATCATATCACTACCAGTGGCCAAGCTCTCCACAGAACACTAGGCCGTCTTCCTCTGAGAGCAGCTGCATCCACAAATTCCCTGGCTGATGGAGGAGGAGATTTGCACTTCCCAGATGATCTGCTCTAGGTGTTGACACTGGAGCTACCAGAGAGAGCAGGTGCAGAGAACTGGTACATCTATTCTCAGTTTGAGTGGTGGCTGGGATAGTCTTTCCAACGTATTTCCAGATGGGGTAACAGATGGCTTTGACGCACTTAGTCCATAATGGAAATCAAACATACTCCTCGTTTCCAGCCTTATGTTAAAACCTTCACCAAACTTAATGGGCTAACTAGAACAGCAGCAACATAATGTGGCCTTCAGCACTCCTCTAGCAACTTTTGATCTTACAAACACGTCACATTTACCAAGCAGCTGCCTGGCATGACCCTTCATGCAACCAGAGCACACAAACTATATCAGCTTTGTCCTGTGCTTTCCTCACAGGATCATCTATGGCAAAGAATGCCAGCAGCTTGCTCAAGCCTGTCTCCTACCTCCACATCCCAGTCCACAAGACTCATAACTTCTGCTGTTTGAGCTGCTGTCCTTTGTGATTTACATGAGTTCTATTCCATAATAGAAGGAGGTCAACACTTTCAAGCTACAGCTATTCATGTTGTTCAATAAATAGCTCAGGCTAAACCAAATAGTCACTGGACCTGACTCTCCCAAAATAGCCTTGACTCATACAGCAGAGGGATCACCTCTTGCAATGTTCGGATTCCCTGTAAAGACACCTTAATATAGAAGGAAAGCTTCTTGAGACAAGAACTTCTAGTCTGCAAGAAGCATCTGCAATAACCTTCCCAGTAGCCATTTCCTCAGTCAAAGGCAACCTTTCTGGAAGCATTCAGTGAGGGTGGTGAAGTGGAAGACGTCTGAGTGAAGTGGCCTACAAATAACATTCTGTATAAAGAAGCTACACACAGTGTAGTTTAATTTTCTTATCATTGCAGAGAGGGCTTTTTCAGTCTGTGGTAGCACATTTTATGGAGGTCAGAGGTCAATGGCTCAAGTCTAAACTCTAGGCCAAGAATTTTAAGGCAATTAAACCCAGCAATTCTTCAGCATGCATATTTTTATGGCTATATGTTGTTGATATAGATTTAGCCCACATCGTGGTTCTTATTTTCCTCCAAATGTTTTGCAGCTGTCCATGCTCCATGAAACGGTTTTAGACACATGCAGACCAGGAACTGGAAATTTCCATGCCAAGCAAGAGTCTGTGTGTCAGGAATGTGTGCTTGTTCTTAACCTGTATTTGCACCAGTGAAGAGGAGGTACCTTTCTGTAAATATTATGTAGCTTGTGGCTCTGAGGACTTTAGCTTGTTACTAAGTCTTATTGCAATATATATCTTTTCTCTAGAAAAAAGTAAGCAGGAGACTCTTGGTCCTATTATTCCCTTTCCCATTAGCAAAGCCTGAGAAAGAGTACTGCCTGTATTGCATCCCTAGATATGAAGACATATCCCTAGATATGAAGATATGTCATTGCGGATATCTTCTGCAATGACATCTGTTCAACTTGTAAAAAGCTGGTAAGCTCTCATGAGATAAAAGCATCTTAAAGTCACATGCAGAGAAAAGATGGAAGAATTCAAGGCATACAGTAAAATCTAGCTTTGAAGTCAGGAGAGATGCATGGGAAAGAGCTGGGATATACATGGTGTAGTGGTTTAAGCCCCTCACTCACTCCCTCCTCTTTCTTCCCCTAGTCCTGAGGGGATGGGGAGGAGAATCGAAATAATGCAACTCCCACAGGTTGAGATAAGAACAGTTTAGTAACTAAGGTATAACATAAATCACTACTGCTATCACCAAT
>JASSUY010010030.1:0-22925 GCA_032466535.1 Forpus xanthops | reverse complement strand
CCCCAGGACGGGGGAAGAACGGGGGGGGGAGTGCACAGAACTGTTTGAGGGGGGCCTCAAACCACGACACTCATGAATTCTTAATTCATTAAGGAATGAATACACTCCTACAATTTGTAAAGGAATAAATCTGTTCTGAAGAACAAGGCAATTTCGGGAAAGGAGGAGTATCTAATCATTTTCCTTTTGATCTGAAAATACACCTGCTAGGCATCACTACGCGCATCTGAAAGAACAAGAAATAAAAGTAAAAATGAAACTATAAATATAAAAGATCCATAAAAAATCAATCTCTGTGAAGTTTCACAGTTTCTAAATGATAGCTGTCATGAAAAAGTGAAAAGGAGATAATAACTAGAATAATTGTTGTATCTATATTATTTTTTCTGTTCTTCTAAGACTTTTTTCTAGTCCTAAAGCTATCAAATCACCCAGCTGTGAGGAAAACAAACACATTGTGTAGCATTAAGTTTTACATATATGAAAAGCATTACTGAATGAAATGGAATTATTCATTTATAGTCAGCTAGATGTATACTTGTATGATTGCTACCTATTTCATGACTATAGTATATTTCAAAACCTGAAAAGCCTATGAATTTTTCATATCTAACATTTTCTCTTCTTTATATGGTTCAAAGACGATATGCAAGGATGAGTATTAGATAGCAAAAATGATCATCAGTTGGATTCAACATTCTTTTTTCCCCTTGAAGAGGGGAAGAAAGTGTCAGATATAGAAATGAAAGGATAATTTCAATAGAGTAAGAATGCTTGAGGATGTCTCCATGGAGAAAATAAATGTCCCTATATAGCTTTAGTGCTCATCACCAAGGTGCATGAATGCTGACAGTCAAATGCATGATTAATAAAAAGAATCATCCCCAAACCAAACATATCACCCGATAAAAAGCCTGTAGTTGGCACACTGAAGCTGTGACCTGGTGTGTTTGAAGGCCCTCACACAGTTCTGCTCACTCACTCCCCCCTCTTTCTTCCCCCAGTCACAGGGGGTGGGAAGGAGAATCAAAAGAATGCAGCTCCCACAGGTTGAGATAAGAACAGTTTAGTAACTAAGGTATAACATAAATCACTACTGCTACCACCAGTAATAACAATGACAAGAGAAATACAAGGAAAGAATACAACAGCTCACCAACTATATATATTCAGCTCGACAACACAGCGCACTCCCCACACCCTTCTGGGTCTCTGCTCTCCGTTTTACATCATGGGCATGACATGCTGTGGTATGGAATACCTCTTTGGTCAGTTTGAGTCAGGTGCCCTGTCTCTGCTTCCTCACGGCTTCCTCCTGGCTTCCCCTCCTCCCCGGCACAGCATGAGGCTCAGAAAGTCCTTGGCCAGCCTAAACATTCTAAGCCATAACTATAAACACTGGTGCTATCAGCACTGTTCCCAAGCCGAAAATCAAAAACACAGTGCTGCATCAGCTACTATGAAAAAGAAAAAATGACTGCTGCTGCTGAACCCATGACACCTGGCAAACTGTGCTCTGTTGGGCATGGGGAATTGGTGTGTCCCCCTCAAGATCCACTATGGGAAACAGTAGCCACACTAGAAAGAGCAGCCTGTCCCTGCAATCCATCTGCAGGAGCTGAAACTGTTGTCTTGTCCCATCTTTACCAAAGTGCATTTACTCTTTGGCCTTAAGAAAAAGGAATATGGACATCTTCATTCTAGGTAGCTAAGAGAATTTCATTCTAAGGTAGCTACAGCTTGGAAGATACAAAGCTAGTTTCTTGATAGGACAGGTGGGGAATGCTCATCAGATGCACTTATTTTCTCTGAGTTTTAAAATAAATTTCTTGAATTTTTTAAATTTCAACGGCTCATTTTTCTTGAACAAGGGTACATATTGTCTCAATAGATCACATCTACATTAATCTCACTGATGACACCACTGATGTCCTATGAATGGGTCAGAGATTTAAACTTGCAATAAACTTGAAAATCAGATATTTAATGGCAGCTAAGCGCTCTTTATTCTTGGTTTCTTATTACAAAAAGATGATAGCAACTCAGAACTAAGAAAAAAGATAGAAAACTTCTAAATGTATATAAAATGTTCTAAAGCCTTCTCAAGACAAAAATCTTCAATTTGCCTTGCTAAAATCTCTTTAAAAATTGTTCCTGTCTGTTCTTTTTCTTCTCAATTCTTATGTTAAACATTGTTATACTATTATTCAAATCAAGCAGAACAGATCTGCACTAATAGAATCAGACACCAATATGTGAAGTAAAAACAGCCTTCGAAGCTTTTAATCTGGCTTCTATGAACCAGTTTTTTATTCCATTGAAAATTAGACATATACATTAATCAGGTAAATTTTATTAAATCATACTGTTTACCTATATTTTCCATGACAGAATATTTGCAATTCTGACATTGCTAGCATGTGGCAAAGGTGCATATTAACATGGAAGAAAGAGCATGCTCCTCTTTAAGTTGCTCAGTCATGCATGCTTAGAAACTAATCATATTAAAGGCTAACAAACTACCAGAAGAAGTTCACAGATCTACATCCTTCATATCTGTTTTGATCTTGCTGTGATACACATGGAAGCAACCCTCTGCGCTGTTATGTCCTTATGCATTTTTATGCACTCCTATGGTGTCGTCTTTCAGCTTAATCTCCTTTATACCAGGCTACAGTTTTAGAGTCCCAATTAATTGTAATTGCTTATATATTGCACAAACTGATCTCCCTGCCCCATTTGTCTCCTAGGCCATGGGGAAGCCTGAGGGTCCCAGGTGAGGCTGAACAGTGCCAGCAGGACCTGTGGGTACTCAGGGCACAAGTACAAAATAGTAAATATATCTTTGGGAGAACCATAGAATTATAGAATGGTTTGGGTTGGAGGGGACCTTAAGATCACCTGGTTCCACCCCCCCCTCTAGTGTGAGAGACACCTCACACTAGAACATGTTGTCCGAGACTCCATCCAATTTGTGCATGCTCCTTTAAAAGCAGCAACTGGTTACATAAAGGGGAAAACATAATTCCAAGAATCATAGTATAACAGATGCATAACGGTATTTAAAGAATTAGCTTTACATTGTTAGGCCACATCACTAAAATGATTGCCAGTAAGAGCTGTATTGTCTCCTCCTTTGGCTTCCTAAAATTAAGGAGGAAAAGCAGCAAAAGTTTGTCCTTAAGCTATGCAACTTTTTCTGCTTGACTGCCTTGCACAGGCTGTGATGTGCTGGAGAAGTCTGTACAAGCAGCAGATGTTTCAGAAATGTCCAGGACAAGATGCTGGGCTCCTTTCTGCAGGTTTCAGGTAGGGCTAGCCCATTTTATCATTTCACAAAACAGGAAAATTGAGCAAGAAATTTAGCATACTAATTCTATATACAAAAACTGTTGTAGCCTGGGAGTGAGCTATTCTCATATGCTACTTCTTCTATGTTTGCTTTCCAAAATGTCATATCTGCATGTGGTTTGTTCTGTTGAAACCATTTCTGAATGTCTACCTTGTTTATGCTCATGAAGCATTGTGTCTTCTCTTTGCCATTGCACATGCACCATCTCTTCCTCTTCAAATCTCTGAGCATTTCTTCCTCTTTCGCTTTCCCCTTAGGTAGCAAACCTGAGAGAAAAGCTTTTAACTTTCTACACTTAATAGTTACTAGGCACTGGTTTTGCTGTTGGCAACTACCTCTAGCACAGATAAGGTGAAACTTAATTCTACAGACTCCTCAAAGCCTGACTAGTACACATTTTTTAGTCAGTGTAACTCAGCGTTTTGTAATTTATGTGTGGGAAACAAAAAAGCAGGGACTTCCAACAGCCATCTTATCTAAATTAAGTTTGTCCATCAGGATAGGTACCTGGTATAGTTAATGCCAAAATACCACAAATCCATGTCACACTCAGCATCTTCTTTCCTAATATGATATAGTAGGACTAGTCTGTAAATCAGTTCAATAAGCCATGAGGAAAGAAAAGGTGCAATTTGGCAGAAAGTTTTGAGGAGACAATTCATTTCTACCCAATTTCTGAGTTTCCAGGGCAACCTCATGCTTTATTAAGTGGTAAATTGAAAAAAAAAAAAAAGAAAAAAGGATGAACTGGAGGGCTATTACTTTGTAAGAGATTGCTTAGATGAGATTTTGTAGAGATTGACGTGTATAGCAACAAAATTTATTTATGGTTTGTGCAGCCACCAGAACAAGTAGACCAGATTGCAGCTGACTTAGGTTGGCCAAATACATTCTTAGGAAATGAAACAAACAGTGTCTCAGTATCAGCATACCAACTGACAAGTCTTTTAGTAAACTGATACAGTTAAGTGCCCTCCAATGGCCATGTGCCAATACTGTTATCCTGCCTCTAAGTAGCTAGCTATCTGTTAAAGTTATCTGTTGCACTGGTTTTGGCTGAGATAGAGTTAATTTTCTTCACAGTAACTGGAATGGGGCTATGCTTTTAGATTTGTGCTGGAAATGGTGTTGATAACACAGGGATGTTTTAGCTGTTGCTGAGCAGTGCTTGCACAGAGTCAAGGCCTTTTCTGCTTCTCACTCCACTTTTTTTACCTATCACTTTACCTTTGCTTTACCTATTAAACTATCTTTATCTCAGTCCACGAGCAGTCCCACTTTTACCCTGCCAATTTTCTTCCCCCATCTTACCAGGGGAGCAGTGAGCAAGCGGTTGTGTGGGCGTTAGTTGCCACCTGGGATTAAACCACAATGTCTGTCCAAAGGGAGAAATTATATTCTGAGTCTGTTTTGATTGTCTTTTTAAGTACTGTCTTGGTACTACCAGCACCTTGTTGTGGAAATCGAGCTATCTTTCTTCAGTCATTTTTAGCCAATGCTTTTGGTTAATATTGTTTCTTCCTAAATGCTAGAAATAAAAACATACAATAGAAATGCATATTGCTGTGAATTAGGATCTGTCTCAGATTTATCCATCAGTTCCTCAAGGCTGTGCACATGTGCAAACCCAGACATAATCATGTATTTTAAATAATTATTTCTGTGCTTCATCTCCCTATTCAAGTGACTCTCCTAAGCTGTAGTAAGGCCATGCAACATCCAGTGCACAAAATCACAACCAACAAGACCCCAGTAGAACCATTCAACAGTAATAATTGGTTTTAGTTCTACACATTGACTATGAATGGAATCGGGAATTTGGGCTGGTCAATATTTCTTGCCAATGCATACCTCTTCAATGTCAGTATGAAACTTCTCTGCTGCAAGACCTAAAAGCAGAGGTATTTCATTCAGTATTATTTTTTTCTCCTTCATTTTTTTTTATTCTCTTGAACAAACAGTACAGTTTTCATATTCTTTCTATGGCATTACATTTTCAGATGCCTACTCGTAATCAGCAACTCTCCCACTTCCATGATACAGCCTTCTTTATTTCTGAGTAGGAAATTTATCAGTATATTGGAGAAGGGGAAGAAACAAAGCCCAGGCATTCACTGAAGCCTTCACATTATTGCTAATGCCAGAGATTCATGGTTCTTGAATCAGGTTCACACATAATACAAGGCAGCATTTAGGGTAGGTGGTAGAAAAATACCGTTTGGGTGCCTTTATTCTGCTTTCCATTTTTGAATTGTTTCCTGACTACTTTTTTCTTACAGACTCGAGAGCTAAGAACTTATCAAAAACTATAACTGTGTTTCTGATACTGATACTGCTCCAAACACTAGAACCTTAAGAAAACTTCCTACTCAGTGACAGATACAAGGCCTATGGACAGTGTAAAAAGGGCAATGTAGTCCTTTTCAGTCTATCTAGGAATGTTCTTCTCCAGTGTATCCTAAATCTACAGTCTTTGCACCTGCCATTTACCCAGATAATTAAACAAAAAATTCATTAAGCTTAGTCTTTGTCGAAATTAATCTCCACAGACCAAATCTTTGTTGATCATGAAACAGCAGCTTAGAATCAGGCGGTGGGGGAAGAGAAGGGGAAGTGTATATTTTCTGATTGAAAGTATTTGCAACAATAATTCTCATTTCTCATTTAAGCAAAAGTTGTTCTAACCAGCATGTAAACACAGACTTGAAAAATATTGAAGATCGGCTCTTGCAGAGGATTAAAAGATAGTGCTTGCTACTATAATCACGTTTGAGAGCACATGTACACGCATCTTCAGTTAGAGTTGTGTTTGTTCAGCTGTCATTATTCCAAAAATAATGGATTAGATATAAAATAGTAGGCATTTCTGTGTGTCTTTCTCATCTGGATACAAGCCAGAAAACAATTTTAAGCTTAAATGAAAGAGTTATTTAAATTGGTTTCACAGTTTTCTGCACTAAAATGTTATCCTTTGTACCGTTCTTTAAATATGCATTGGGTTTAGCCAAGCTCTAAAGAAAGCGCTCTGAAATTCAAATGAAAACAATGACAAGTCCCAGTTGCTCTGTGACTAGGGGATGTAATTCCTTCTCTGTTGACTTCCTAGATAGGGCAATCTGATTAGCTTTTTTAACACAGGTGCTTGAGTTATGTATAATTCCTAAAGCACCTAACAGCTAGTACACAAAGGCCTGACCTGGAGCTCAGTGGAAATCTTGAGCAATCTATAGCATATCAACAGGCAAATTATGGTTATCTTAAGCAGGATCAATCTGCTAGACTCTGGCAGTAATTTGCACTCAAATTTCAGGCAATGAAGCAGTTATCTAAGGAAATGACGAAGTTCCTCATATTGCAAATGGAGAAGGGGGAATGCCAGCAGAGGAATATCATGTCCCTCTCACATAAATGCACAGGTTCAGGCAGGCAGAATGATTCTATCTTTGGACAACTCTGAGGTATCTAAGTCTTTCCACTTGTATTTCTATGAAAATAGCTTAGGAGACTAAATTGATTTAGGTGAATGAGGAAACAAAAAATGAAGCACACAATAAATAAAGGTCCTCACCAGTCAGCTCTCTTTGGCAACATTTATCTGCAATAGATTCTGATCCCTCAACCTCATATATTGCTATTAGTTAAATATTTATTCACTTCTGTGATGTTAATGCATTTAGTTATGGATGCATAGTTGAGCAGAAAATTTAGACAGAGGTATTCTGGTATTCATGAGAAACCTGGTGACAAGAGTCCCATGCTAACGGATCACTAGGCCTCAGTGAAAATTAGCAGATGAAAAGGGAAAGACAAGAAGAAACACGTGGTTGGTAGTGCATGCTTTGGTTTGTTGGGTTTTTTTCTTATTCCATAGAGGTTAAGAAGATCAGGAGCTTTTATAAGTAGTAAAATCAGAACTACAAGAAAAAAAAAAGCACATATTAATCAGTGAAAAGAGAAATTAAATTAATGATGGTTCGGTGATGATCAAGATACTGGAATCCTTTTTCAAATCCATCTTTAGAAAGATAAAGAAGTCTGAATAAATAGAAAGTAGTGAAAACTCTGTAAAATAAACTATTGAGAAAATGAATATGCAAGAATGCACACTACTTTGAATGAAGCTTAACATACTGTGCAGCTGTCTTGGAAAAGCCGCAGGCGAGTAAGTGGTGGAAAGCTGGAAGAGTAAGCTACTGACTCACAAAAGGAAAAGGACAACATTTTTCAAATGCATTATTCATTGTCTCATGGTCTTTTAGTAGACCAAGTAGAAAGGTCAAAACGGGTACAGTAATAACAGAGAAATGTATGTGTGCATATAAATATGCAGGTAATGTCTTGTAAACACTTTATTAACATTTTAAAAATACCAAAACACAAGAGATTTTGTAACTGAATTCTTCCACTACATGTATTTCCTAAATAATACAAAGGGTATTATTATGTATTTAAGCTTTGTCATTTGTTCTTTCAATTTTTCTTTCTGTTTAGAGGAATTTTTATTTTTATCCATATCCTGTTCATGGAAAAGATACCTGAAGCTCTTTAAATGAGAAGGCAGTGATTCTACTAAAAATGTATGCTCCTGTTGGATTCAGAGAAACATAATGAAAAAAAATACCAGGGACATGTCAAAATACCAACACAAAATCCTTGAACATCTTTACCAAATTATACAGAAAGAATGCAAAAATTGTTTTAATTTACCTATAATAGCAGTTGTAAATACAAATGCTCAAAAAAGATGGGCAACATTCTTTGTAAAATAAAGAGGAAGAATTAACATTAGAACCTGTCTTTCACAACCAGCTAAGCTTTGGGTACTACTAAATGTCTCTTAATATCAGGGTAAATAAATGTTCCATTAATGTGTCTATGTTTGTATCTTTCCTTACATGTTTCCATGCACACACATAGAAAGTTGTTCTCATGCTTCTGCAGCAGGGAAAAAATTCCCACTTAGTGAGGTTAGAACTGAACAACACACTGTAAACTGCAGAATCACTTATATCTTTGCTGTACTACAGCTTATGTTCCTGTAAGATCGTTACCATACAGCTGTGCACAGATATTAATTTTAGCATGCCAATAAGAGGCTATTTTGAGCAATAGAGATGGCCAGGTTAAAGTCAGAATTTTAGAGAATAAGGTGACACAAAGATTATTTCATTTTGAAATTTTTGGAAGACACTTGTTTCTGCTTCCAGCACGAACGTGGTCTTTTTATGTAGAGCCAATATTAGAAACCAGAACTATAGCTGGGGAAAAACAGAACTTCAAGATGAAAACTAGTTTCAACTTCAGATTGAAGTTCAGTAAATATAACTCTACCTAAGTATAGTTTTTCCTTTTTCTATGAAAATGAACCAGGAAACTGTGCAGCACTATCATAGTAGTTGGACCAATTTTTTCTTCTTTGATGGCAAATGGTGCTGGTGCCCTAGTAAAAGAAATTAATGCTTCACTGTTGCGTTAAAGAGATGTTTTTAATGGAACTGAAAAGGAGTAGGACATCATAATGGTTGTGGAAAAGGAGATTGAAAAGTTGTGGGTTGCGAGATTGTAAAGGGTAGCTTTTGAAAGTTCTAAAAACAGGGAAAAATTTGGAGATTTTACAGTCATGAGAGAACTACATTTTGTCATCTGTTGGAATGCATATATTTCTTTTTTAAGTTAAAATTCAGTTGGGTTAATCTTAACATTCCTCAACATTTTTTAATACCTAAATACTGCTGCCATCAACAAGACCTTGTAAAACTAAACCATACATTGACAGATGCAGTTTGTTAATAGCATGACATTCAAAATGCAGTAAATGATGTAGAAAATTCAAGATTGCAAGGTGAGGAGATTGCCATTAATAACAAGTAAGACAGCAAGAATCTTCTTTTTGGAACATACCTCTATGAAAATTTTCTGTTTTGGATTATTTGCTTTTTGCCAGTACTTTTGTATGTAGAATTTTCATTTTATTTTTTTTTTACTGCCTAAAATTAAATTACTGAAGGTTATCTGATCTATTCTTTGATATGACTTCAAAGGTGGTGGATCTTCAGAAGCTCCCGCTGCATCAGTGCTAAATTCTGGATTCAATTATCTCATCTAAGACACATAGCATCATTCTGAGCATCCTGAGATCCTGTCTAACTTTAGCTACCATCGCATAAGGCAGAGAGTTTCTTTAGAGTCTTGTGTTGTAGTAGCCAGCAGGATCTTAAATGGCATTTCACACCTATGTTTTCAATTAACTCCTTCCTGAAGAATTTCATTTTCATAGTGAGGACAGAAGTTAGTCTACAGACACTTCTGATCAATACTAATGGTGCATATTGTACACTGGAGAACACACTACATATTTAGATGTCTGACAATGAGTTTATGACACAATCCTAAGTATAAAACATCTCTTCTTAAAGTTTTTTTTTGACAAATCCCCAACTCTCCATGCATGCCACACAATTTTTTTTTGCAGAATTGTAGCCTTAATTGGAATTATCCCTGTGTTTCTCCCTTTCAGTTTGATTGTGACTAGAGCCCAAATTTGCCCAATATATACCCACATTTCATGAATGTTGATCACACTACACAAGAATGGATTTTTCTCTATATGCAATAACATGCAGTAAAGGGGTTGATACATTCTTGAAAAGTTTCCTGTTTAAAATTAATTAATTACTTCAGATTTTGACTTCTAAAAGTTTATATCGCGACTGCAATGCATTGTCACCATCATGTTCAGCTAGTTTGCATCAGCTAGTTTGCAAGCCAAATAATTAAAAGCACAGGGTGATGCTAAGAAAGTGGGAAGAAATCAACTTAAACTATTCACAGAAATTTTATCACCATCTGCTAAGGTACATAAAGTCTCAAAGAACAGTATAAACTAGCCAAGAGTTAATCATGAATCATGAAACTCAGAACTAAGTTATATTTCATATTAAATGCAATAGAAGACAAATATAGGCTTCAAGTATTAACTAAGTGAAAAATTACATGTTTGTCATGTTAAATACTATAGGTTCAACATTTTCAAATACTTTTGGAAGTCTAAGCAGCTTGTTTAGAAGGAGAAGATCCGACATCCTACCCCTACATCCAACATTCAGCAGTTCCTCAAAGAAGAGGTGCTAGTGCATAAATTAGCATGTGTTTCTAGTCTGATTTTACTGAAGGAATACTTCACTAGTAAGAAGGAAAAGAAGCCTAGATAGGATGCAGTTATATATGAGGAGTCAATAAGGTATATTTTAGGTTTCACCCATTTTCATGGGAAGAATTTGAAGGATTAGACAAAATTTTTGACTCATCAAGTAAGGTCCACTTACTCAGCTGTTAGAGAATATTTTGGCAACATAGAAGAGTAGAAAAGAAGTTTGTACAAGTCACACAGACTAAAAATCGGTCTTGAAGAAACTTCAGTGATCATACTTACTGCCATACATCTTTATGGTGCTGCGCAACTATGTACTGCATGAGAAACATTTGCTTAGTATCTTCTGTAGAGGATAGACAAAAAGCCCAGAAGTAGCTATGTCAAGGGCAAATTTCCTAATAACCAGGGCCACATAACAGACATCCAGCATGAGAATAAAGCCACTACAGAAAATACTATTTATCTGGTAACATGTTTAAACCCTGGCATGACTGTCACACTGCACATTATGAATCTTACCTGTCAGACCAATGGCAAGCACTATTTGAATTTGAAGAGTGAGGCAACCAGGGAAAACCATAGGATGCTTAAGCACATCCTCTGGTGACAATAACCAAAACCAGCTAGGTAAAGCTCAGATCTGTCCCCAGATGTCAAGCAGATATAGATCTCCTGCTGAACTGAACAGAGCATAACTGAGTCGGGGAAGTGAGATGAGTTGTATACAAACCTGGTAGAAGAAAGGTGTTCTGCAAGGGCACATTTTAACTTCATCTCTCTATGTCAGCTACTTTTCTACTTCTTTGCTCTTCAGAATAGACAGCAAATGCTCTTGGTAGTGTGATTACCTAAGTACTACAATTTTCATATAATTGTATTTTATTATGTGTAACTGTAATAAGAAAGCTTTGACAGCATGCCTGCATGAAGCACTTGAATCAGTTTATAAATGTTACAGTGTCATACAAAAATTGCATGGCCTGTCAAATTAAAAATATTGAAATCTACATTGAGCCTTAATTCTGTCCCTATCAGCTATCTAAGAATCATTAAGCACCCCAATTACACAAAATGTAAAGTCCTTTACATATATTTATTAATACAATAGACCTCTTCCATCATCATATTTAAGCAGAGTTCCCTTCAAACTTGCCTCAAGTACATGTCCAGCTTGATACCACTTTGCTGTTGAGCTCACAGGAAGGTTTATGAGGAATCGATACTCCAGTAACAGAAAGTACTATTTCATTTCTTAAATTTCTTTATGTGTTAGGCAGTGGAATGCATGCTCTGCGTGATCCTGATTTTTCAAGGTTAAAGAAAGAATGATTGAGCATGGAAGTATTTGGAAGGAAGCATAGCAATCAGTATCTTCCATAGTGTAAACAGACAGAAACAGCTGTGTAGTATTGCCAGGCATGCAGCAACTTGCTGCAATCACAGACCTCAGTACCAAAAGGATGGCAACTGGCATTTCTTCTAGTGAACACCTGCAGTATAACAGAAGAGTTGTGCTAACATAAAACTCTAAAAACTCACTGTGACATCTATCCAGTTATAAGACTAAAAGCTCATAACAGACTTATATAAATATATATACTTTATAAGTAAGATACATATATTACTTATAATAAAGTAATTTTAGTTTTCTATAATCTTGAAACTTGCAAAACCAGGAACATTTTGTAAGAAAATAGGAATACAGGTAAGGAGGAAGTTGGTTCAGGGTTTTCCACCAAATCCCAGGTACTATTAAGTAACTCACATTTTTTTATTCAAAGATCTTCTGTTCCTATTCCAGGGTACTTACCCAAGAGCTCCCATCATCCCCAAGGTTTTAAGAAAAAGAAGGCTAGTTAAAAAGACATTCCTAACTGACCTCCACATCTGGTAAATGGATCCAAATTTGCCTCACAAAGGTGATCACTGAACTCTGCTCTAAATACTAGTTCTGCAGAGCTCAAAATCAGAAGTGGCCTGAATCTATTAGAAATGCATTTTAGAGCATCCTTCTGGGCAAAGCCTCATATCCTTGTAACAACTGATCTGTCATAGCACAGCTGTAGTGATTTCACCAGAGTAAGCAGAATAAATTCTTACACCCAACGATCAGCACAAAATTTATCATTTTTTTTTGACCAACCTACCTATGAAACCACAAAAGCCTCCCAGGATCTAAAATATTCAGCATTGCCTCATCCAGCAGAGACAGAAGCTTTTAGGAAGAAAACTGATACATCCAAGGCTTCACTGAGATGTAAATTTTCCAAGGTTAAAACTAAAGATGGGCACTAAAGTTAGTTGATACTATGGCAGTGACAAAAGCTGTTGTGTTAGATTAGATGATACTATCTCATGGGTTTGTAGAAAGGCTTATCATCAGCATTGTGAGCTACAGGAAATTATGAATTTATGAATCTGTTTTTACCATAGCACTTTGAGGTGCAGATGTGCTCCCTGTCTATATATGAGGAGTGGGAATGACTGCCAAACACTTTCAGGAACCAGGAAAAGACAGTCCTGAGGACACAAAGTGGTACTGTTGTTCCAGGTCATACTGATAGGAATTCTGACTTGAACTAAGAGTGGCCAGAAATAATGTAAATGGGCTTGCTTCTATTTGTGGTCACCTCAGGAAAAGGCTGACTTCTTTGACACCTGGATTTCAGCACTTGTTCTCTGCTGGCAGAGCAGAGCTCACAGCAATAAATGACATATTGCCCAGGATGCTGTATAAAGTCATTTGGTATCTAAGAGCCAGATGCCTTTCTAAGGCATCTGCAGATATGTGTGACTGGGAGGGACTAAGTAGGCTTCACAACAAATTTCCTTCTGCTACCACAGCTGCTTATCTTGTGCTGATGCAAAGAAAATATTCTCAGCCTTGACCCAAGTTATTACCCTCAGTACTCTTTTGCATTGAGTGGATCAAGGAAGGCGATGAGAAAGCCTGCTCTCTGATTCACTAGGAACCACAGAGAAAGCATATCATTTCTGTGCTTGCCCTGGAGAAGGCAATCCAGGTTTTGACACCATGATTTGTTGCAATGAAACCTACTTCTAGTCAGTCACAAGAGGTGAAGGACAGCCACGCTGCTGCCCATTCCTCCTTGGGGGACCACCCATGGGTGATCCCCCAATAGTCATGGGGCTAGAATCCCATGGTGCTATTCTGCAGGTGACCTTTTTTCTCTGCCAAATGAAAAGCCACAAGTCATCTGTGAAAGTCCCTTGGCCGCCACTCTCTGGCAATCAAATGGATCATCTTGTGTTTAATACCCACCCTTCCCGCACACCCTTCAGGGGAAGAAAGCGCTGCCTGCGAACCCTCCATCCCGCCTCTCGGTGGCTCTGCCGAGCCACGTCTTTGCTGGGAAAACAAAAGTGCAGAATCTCTTACATAAAGGGCTGGAGATGAGCAGTGGAGGAGGAAAGAGGTGTCTTCCCATAATATCCTGTCTCGGGGAGCCTGCCAGCAGACAAAGCAAGCTCTCTGGAAGTGGTTCAGCTTCCTGCGTTGTTAAATAGGTCTGAACCTACTGTGTTCCTGCTGTCTCTCTTTAGACTTGAGAATTATTGGGCATAAAACAATGAAATTTTGCCCAAATGTGCTCTGCTGCACAGATCTGCAGAAAGAAGTGCATCTTTGTCTGCTACCATGAGAAATAGCAGATTAAATAATCTAGTTAAATGAGTTAACAGACTCCAGCACACCTTCAGAAAATGTACAGCGATACTGAAAACCACTGTTTTTGAAGGGTTTTATCCTTTGCACACTCACCACAGCAAGTCCCAGATCCTCTAAGGCAGGGGAGTGTCCAGCTGCCACTGAAGCCAATGCAGGGCCTCCAGTCACTCACAAACAGCCTTTTGGGGTGCAGCCTGTGTCTCAGCATCAAACAGAAGAGTTAGCCTATCACTAGTTATCTTTAAATTATTCTGAATTCACAAAGAATCCATTATTAATACTGCCTTTGATTGGCAATTTCCCTTTAAGAAATGGACGAGGTCAGTTTATGAAGAAGAAAGTACCTTATAGATCCTCAAGGAGCCACCAAGAATAACGTAGATGTGCCCCATAATAACTATGCTGTAAAACAGTTAACAGGAAAAAACAACAAAGCTGAACAAACCTGGACTGCTAAATTATTATAATTGTTTCAGAATAGTTGCATCAGATCTCCATAGCTACTTTATTGGTCCTCTTAAAAGTCTGTCATAGCATGTCAGAATTATACAGTGGTTTTGCTTAACTTTAGGTGTAGTAACTAGCGTGACAAGAGCCAGACACTTCCCAAAATTGAAGGGGCTCTCACAGACCATATGCTTTTCCCTTACAACCTGAATCTACTGGCAGAGCAATCACTGTCAAAACATGCTGAATATTCTTTAAATAACTGTAGCAAATTAAGGATAAAAACCAAATTACTTCACTATTTGATTTTTTTTTCCAGTTGTATGTTTACTTAATTTTTATTGCCATTTCACTGAAAAAAGTACGATCCTGAGTCTTTCTGAACTTCAAACTTATAATGACATAAATACTGCTTTATCATAAAGAATTATTTCCATAAGAAAAGCTACTATGAGAATCATTCTAGTGATATGAGTAATATGAGAGACAGAGACAGTGTTCCTTTGAGCCCTTTTTCTGTATTACTGGTTTTCCCAACTGGCTTTTAACAGCATGATGAATCACTTACTGATTATGAGAGATCTCATCAGCACTAACAATGTCCTAGAGACTCAGCACTATGTCCTCTTTGAAACACTTCTATCAATAGCCAAGGATCACATGGTAATTATCAAAGGCATCAGAGGTAATTCAAACTATTTAGTACCTTATTACAAGTACTTTTGATATACTGCAGATAACCCAGATGCGTTCTAAACAGCTTCAAATTTAACACCTCTGACCTACACAAGGCTTGTTCATAATGCAAAGTAGGATATCTCTTGCTTTTGAATAGCTTATGTATTCCTAGAGAGAACCTATCTCATCACCAAAACCAGTTGAAGTTAGAGCAGTAAATATATGGAATCTTTTTGCAAGCCACATTATTTGAATGCTGGGCTGATACACCAACAGAATTATCTGAGTTTCTCTGAGGGAGAACTGTGCACTTGAGAAAAGATTGTAATTTTCCCTGTAACTGTATAGCCAATAGACTAATGACTTTCACAATAGTCCACAAAAATGTTATAGTCTTGACTACAGTTAGAACTCAGGTTCAGTCTCTACACTATACATAGGCTTAGATCATTAATTATTAATTAATGAAAAATGAAGTAGGCAACTTCTTAGCAAAAGCTGCATGGAAACCAATGCAATTCCAATTAGATATTGGAAAAAATTATGTGTGTTCTTGGACAACATTAACCAGGTGGGATTTTATGCATTAACTACAAGGAGAAATTTCCAAACTCATTACCATTCCTACTAAACTAGCAATTTTCCTAATAGGCTTAAAATATATACTCTCCAATTAAACTGAAAAACAAACAAACAAACCAGTATCTTTAAAATCAAATGTTTATTTATTATTCCACAGGCCAGAAATTAACTCCACAGACTCTTTACCAGTAAAAGATAAGATGTAATGGGACCACCTTAATCTCTCCTTCAGTAACTTCTTTGCATTCACACAAAAAATGCTTGCTTAGGTTGTGTTATCATCTCTCAGCCGCATTATCCTTCTCCTCTGACAAATTCCAGGTGCTATTTTTTAAGAAGAGGAAATGGAACTTGAGCTCTTATCAAACTACATCCTCTGTGTTCCTCACATAATTCCTTGCTCGTCATCTTCTCCCTTCACTACAACAGCCCTGACAACACAGCACTTCCCAGCTGCTTTGCAGGCAGCAGAGAAAGCTACAAAGCCACACCACAGCCAAGTGTGCACACAGGCACATAGAATTATAGAATCATGGAACAGTTTGATTTGGAAGGGCCCTTAAAGCTCATCTAGTTCCAACCACCCTGCCACTGGCAGGGACACCTTCCATCACACCTCACTGGATACAGAGGCTTTGGCACATCACGCTACCTCAAGCACAGGACACACACAGGCCCACAGTGTGACCAAAAATGATGGTGAGGCCCAGCCACCTCCATTATGTGATAATAATACCTGTTCCTGCTCAAAGATAATAAAAGAGATGAAATCTCTTCCAGAGTCAATGCTGAGCACATGCTGCTTTCTATCTGCATCTTTACTGATGGCATGACACATTTATCACACAGTTCAAGGTGAAGCTGAAGCATATGCTCTGTGACCATTAGTAAACCCACAGCACTTGTACAAAGGAAAAAAAATTGCTATGTGAGTACTGATGAAATCTAACACTTTTCTCCCAAGCAGCTGAATTTACACTTGTGCACTGTGTAAAGGAAAAAAAAATGACAAATAAAACACCTTTCTATGAACCCAGACCCATTTTGAACTGAAGCTCCTGGCCCAGTACTAGGTATTGGGAGAGAACTGCTGGAAGGGTATTGCGGAAAGGCACTACAGCAGCAAACGATTTGGAATAATTTAATAACCTCCATCCCAACACATCCCTTTTCTCACACATAGATGCATCTTTTTCAGTGTCCTCAGATCAATGCCTTCATGTTTACAGGATAAGGAACCTCCGCACTGTCATCAGGCACTGCTTTAAGCAGCAGAGGCATTTAAAGCCAGGGCAAACATTGCAGAACAGCTATGCTGTACCATCCTGTTACTATTATTTGTTTTCTCAGTATGCTTCCCAAGGGATAGAAGTGCACTTCACAGTGCACAAACAACACCACACTATTATCTTCAAAGCATGAAAAAGATACCAAAATGAAACACAATTCAAAGGATGACCTTTATGTGCTATTATCTGCAGTGCAGTAATTAATTTTATCTGCTATGCACAAATGAAATGAATATTGATTTTGCGAAATGCATGAATGACTGACTGAATGAATGAATAAATGAATGAATAAATAAATAAACAAATGAACAAATGGAAAAACACTAGAAGCCTCTTACGATACATCCCCCTTTGTTCCAGTTTACGAAGCTGTACACAGGGGGCAAAAATGAAAGGCAACAGCTAGCAACCCTATGTCTGTACTTTCAAGTGCTCAAGTGCTTACTCTGAAGTGTTACAAACAATATTTGGGCTTCAGATACCAAGAAAATGTTCCAGCAAACAGGACATGATTCTACCTGTCCTCATACCAGAGAAAAAAACGCTGGTGTCATTCACGCTTTCAGATGCAAGGAAAAAACTTGCTGGCCTGGGCCAACCTCACTGTATTGCCTGGGTAAGGGTAGGCTTGGTCTACCTGTGGTAAGAGGTCTGGCTCGCAATGGAATAAACTGCAAAATCATGGAAAGAAACTTCGGCACGACTATCGTAAGGCTTCAAGCAAAGACAGCTGAGGCAGATCAAACAGCTTAAAGTCTCTAACAGGGCAAACCACACTGTTATGTGCCACACAGCCTATCCTTAAAATAGAGCATCACAGGCATGTGTAACAGAAAAAATCCAAACTGCCATTCTTGTATTTTAAAGTGCTTTAAAATCCATTATCCCTAAGTTTTAACAAGAGACATGCTCCAGACATTAATCCAGCAGTATCAGACCTTGTATTTCTGAACATAACTAGTAGAAAGGAGTTAAGTACAGCCAACATAAACACTTTGATTTTGCAAATACTCTTGACTCTCTCCTGAAGAGTAGTAGCCATGAGCATTTGCAGAGTTTTAAGGTAATTTGCTACCAAATAACTACAGAAACTCAGAGATTTTTCTTTTCATCAGAAACATGCATATATTTTCATTTGTTACAAATCTGCAAACTTGGTGTTATCTCCTTTTTCCACTAAGAGGGGCATCATACAGAGATCAAGCTTTCCAAAAGAAAGAGGTGGTTCACTTCAAAATGTCAGTTTACCTTTTGGAATGACATAACAGCACCGACTGAGGTCACTTTTCAGCTTCCTTTTGCTGCTCCATGTTTTGACAGGAGTGAGTCACCATGATATGCTCTGGGTGTGCTGAAGTTCTATCGACATTTCTGAACTGCAGCGAAACTCTTTTAATCCAAGCACTCAGCCATGCATTGATGCTAACTCCGCGTTCTGAATTCATTGCAAAATGTTAGGATCTCGTTTTGCAATTTGTCTGCACATTAGGTCAATGCCCCTGTTGATACCTAATTTACACTGATCACTCAATCATGTAAAGCTGTATGTTAATTAGGCCAATAACAGAAACATTGTAAAAAGATTTAAGCTTTGTAAATCTGACAAAGATTACTGAGCTATCAAATCAAAGAAGAAGGGAAGAACACATTTCAATGGGATGATTAATTATATGAACAACTTATTTTTAAATTATTATGAATGCGTTTTTTTCATCCTTAATTGAAAATATGAAATGCAAGAACAGAGAAAAGACTTTACTTCTCCACTGCCACAAACAGTGATAATTCCTAAAGGCAGAAGTGCTATGGCAAATCAGTAATACACAATCACTCATTACTTTTATAAAGTTATTTCAGAATCAGTATAGCCCATTACAGTTCGAGGTTTTAATAAATATACATATATATATAATTAATGTGTATACTTCATGTTCATGATGAAAATCACCAAAAAATAAAAAGCATATATTTTCAGTGCAAAATACTTCATAAGTTTGAGATTGATTTTATATTTTGAATAAGCATATAAAATATATTTGGGATATCTTTTCCTTGTTTGTAAATCTTCAAGTGTTTAAACACTTTATAGCTATGACTTCCCTTTACAGGTGGAGAAGCTGAGGCATAAAATTATTTGAGAGCCAAGGTTCAGAAACGTTTGTTACTTGTGATTTCTCCCACATTATGTAACTCAAAAGAAGCTACTCCAGATTGTATTTTGAGTTTTTGAATATTAGTGCCGTCATTGATGTTCCTGGAGATTTTTCAATACAGGGGAAAAAAAAAAAAAAAAGAAAAGAAAAGAAAAAAAGTGTTGCCAGGACCTTTTCCTTTTTTTTTTTTTTTTTCTAAAAGTGGTCTGTAACTTTGGAACTGACTCCATATGTTGTCCCAGAAATCCCTGGATTGTTGAAGTCTGCTGCAGACATGTTTCAAAGCTCATCTCTTTTGAAGGAGCTTGCTGATTTTATGTGTTACGCCTTCTAGATGACATTCTGTGTGCGTGCATCTGTAGTCTGATTCCTGGTTTTCTTGATGTTAAAATCTATTGAGAATTTTCACATTCTTGGGAGAATAAATATCACTTTATTCTATAAGTGATCTCAGGATTACAGTAAGAATTTTAAAGTATTCAAGATACTACCCATCTCAGATAAAAGAAGAAAAATCTGGTCAAACTTAAATAGGACACTTTCAAGGAGTTTACAAGTCTTGGAATGATTAGTAGGTTAAATAACGCTGCATTTGGAAAACTTCAGTTATACTCTACACAGGAAAACATGAATTGTACCCAAACAGTAGGGTTGTGTTGGCATCAATAATCTCACTATTAATAAGCCTCAGCTGTATTTTAACCCTTTTTTTGTTGTTAGTTCAAGTTTATATTTTGCACTTTTAAATGAACCCATTCTGTAATGCTGTCACTTCTTTTCTTCCACCATCATGCAGACACAAACGTGATTGCCTAATTAAATAGTAACACTACAAAAAGTAAACTAGCACCAGGGCTCTTTAGAAGAAAATTGCAGAAAGGAATGATCCGTTAATAAAATACTAGAAGCCGAATCAGCTTACAAAAAGTGATGGATTTCAGCATGATGTCATCCCAAAGAGATGTTATTTCAAATAAGTCTTATATTTGTGCAAATAACTTTGAAATTATCTGGTTTTAAATTGCTAAGAAGCAAGTGAGGATTTATAATTTTAAAAGAGATTACGTTGTATATCTAATGGGTTTCAGTATTTCAAAGTCTGGGGTTTTTTGTTCTGTGGAGAGAAAATACTTAATGTATTTTGGTTTTAAACATCAGTTTCTGTCACTGCCAGATGTTTATTGCAGTGATCTGACCCTGAAGGAGATTTGCCTATTGGATTTTACACAGCATAATTGTTTTCCACGAATTATTTCTACAATAGGGCCAAACTGAAGGCCAAATATTTCTTGGATGGAAAAAACACGAGACAAAGCACGACCTCGTCATGAAATACATATAACATGTACTTTTCTTGTAATGTATGTTTCTATCACCTCCAAATGTATTGTTCAATTATGTAAAAAATAAGTTTCTTATTTGAAGTAGCACTTATCAGTTTTAATACGTTTGAATACATCTTTCTTCATTCACAGAACTGTGAAAAACTGAACTCTAACTGGGAGCTCAGAGTTAGCAGTATCGATATGCAGCAGGTTCTGCAATCTGTCCATGTCCCTTTAGACAACATGGTCTTTCTAGTGCTTTTTCCTGGTAGGACTGAATATTGTAGCTCCAGAAAGACTAAGAAATTGAGATGAGCAAATGGCTAAATCAAATTAAGGTTAATTTTCGGTTCAAAATAAAGTGTGAAGTCAGGTAGGCATTTGGTGATAGTACACTGCGGGATTAAAACCTCTGTGTCTTTCTGCTTTATAATTATCCCACAGAAAAATTTTAATTATCAGATTTGGAGGGATGCACTGACTTGCTCTCTTTTACCCTTCAGGTGACTACATTCTGTCATAAACTTTGTCTTGCATAAAATATTTTTTCTAGCTTTCAAACGGTTTCATAAAAACTTTAAACATGTTGTGACAGAAATAGAAATCAGTATTATGTCACTGACAATATCTCTTCATCTTTATCTTCCCTAAGGGGGCTTTAAAATTGCTATTTTAATACAAAGTACAAGGCAACTTAAACTGCTTGGAAAACATATTTATATTCTCTTGACTGCAGGCTGAAGAGAAAGAGTGTCAGAGGTGAGAGAAAATTTCATTGCATATAAACAATTCCGAACTTTTTGGAGTTGATAAAAAGAAGGAAATAAAAATTTGTACTAAGCAGCTTTCAAATGCTAGTTGATGCTTGGCTTTGCTGAACACTGCCCTACAACAGCTAGTAAATACCTGGAAACAAGTACTCATCCTAAATTTCATTTAACTCTAAACAAACAAGATGGTGTCTACAAATAGTGTTTACAACAAGTAATATTATAAGCTCCAGGTGAAGATATCCTGTCAGAACTGAAATCAATTGATACAGCATGTATTCCTATATCTTAAAATATTCCTAATATTCTTAAAAAAAAAAATAAAAAAAAAAAAGATGGAAACAACAGATAGTTTTCACTGAGGTTATGTGATAAGAATTAATTAATTTGCAAACATTTTGGTATTTCCTTGCTTTGAGGAATCAGTGGCCACACAGAAAAACATCCTTTCAAACAAGACATTAATTTTAAGGACTGATACATGATTGACTATTCATACAGTTTCTATCCTACTGTGTGGCAAGCGGTAGTACTCAATTTTCTACCACAGTTAAGTGATCAATATGAATAGTTAAGCAGTGAACTCATATATTTTCTCCAGAATCCTATCATTTACTGTATTTTCTTATATTACAATGTTAATATTGCAAAAATTTCAAGAATTCTGTTCTTGAGCTATGCTAGGGTTGCATTTGTGATCTGCTCAATTTGCATACTGCCCTACATCTGACAGTCATTTCTAAATGATGATTGAGAAATTTCTTCTGCACAAACTCCACTAGGTCTTACTGCTATCACTGAAGAGGCATGAAAACTTCTCTCCTACTCATTTTTGAAAACATAAAGCCTCTCTTTTTGTACTTCGAATCATCAATGATTCCACCATGGTAGCACTGAATACAAATAGAGATTGACTACAAATATATTTATAATATAAAAATGTAGACTAAAACCATTTCTTCCATCCTTGATATCCAGTAAAACTGAGATAATGCACCCTATAAAGGTGGTATTCAGCAACACAATCTGCCAACCGTTCTTATGGGAATTTTTTTTTATTTTTCTTTTCATTTATCATTTCAGATTTTAGTAACTAGTTCATAGATTTGAAGAAGAAATTTAGGCCTTTTAAGGGTTTATTAAGTTACTGCATAGATCTAATTAGGAGAAACTTAACTTACATTTGAAATTAATATATTAAAACCTAATATTCCAAATTATATATACACTGCTCAGCTTCAAATGGAGGGTGATTTGGGGAAGAGAAAGAACTGACAGCCAAAAGAAATAAAAACTAAAAAATCGAAATTGCAATTTGGGGCACAAACATAGTTTGTTCAGAATTTACAGTCTCCTTTTTGATAGGTTATTCAGCCATGTCATGGGTTCAGCAGCAGCAGTTGTTTTTCTCCTTTAAGTAGTAGCTGGTGTAGCACTGTGTTTTGGATTTTCGGCTTGGGAGCAGTGCTGATAGCACCAGTGTTTATA
>JASSUY010010027.1:45149-115221 GCA_032466535.1 Forpus xanthops | reverse complement strand
TCCCTGGCAGAGCATGAAACTCAGAAAGTCCTTGGCCAGCCTAAACATTCTAAGCCATAACTATAAACACTGGTGTTCTCAGCACTGTTCCCAAGCCGAAAATCCAAAACACAGTGCTGCACCAGCTACTAGGAAAAAGAGAAAAATGACTGCTGCTGCTGAACCCATGACATGGATGAAAACATTTTTCAGGATTCACTTCGGATCTCCATTTTACTCTTCTGTAAAAGAACTTGCAGATTTGATTATTTAAGGAAAATCAAAGCTAAAAGCTTATGCACACGTTCAAACATTGCTCATTTTAATACTACGCATGCATTAATAAAACCTTTCTTAAAGTTCTTACTAACTGAGCTCCTCTAACTGTTCTGTGCCTGCTGCAGACCTGGTGAGCAGAATACAAAAAACATAGGAAGGGTTAGAGGGGTTTGGGGCTTTTTAAGCTGTATTTTCATCCAGATACTTAGATTGAAGATTCCTTTGTGACAGATTCAGAGATCCAAAGCATTTATTAAATCTAGGCATCATGCTCTAATCACTCTTCGATCTGTAATATGTTTGTCAGATATTCACATTTAAATAACACATGCACTATCTACAGGATTTAGGGGAACACAACATAGCCTAGAGCAGCAATAGCTATGCAGCTAACATTAACTACAAATAAATCCTTTATAAAATATTCTTTCCTAGATATAAAGCCAAGACAGTAGGAGAACATAAACTGCGCAGACTCTTCGGAATTACAGTTCTATATAGTCTAAATATGCATTTTTTTAAAATTTGAAAGAAATTTATGACCTGGTCCCATTCTGGCAAATATTTATTGCTGGGGCTATTATTAACACAATGTTATGGTAAAACACTGAAGTTTATTTTTGATCCCTTACCTAAAACTGCATTCTAAACACAGGCTGAATGACACTAACTGACAGCAAATATTGCACTTTCCTTCCTGTCTCTGTGTTGCCCTGTAGCTCCTACACCCTGGCCAAGTTTCAGCAGTCTTTGCCTAAAAGTATCCACAGAAAAGCACTCCATATTTTAACAGTATTCAAATTGCAACAAAGCAGTAAAAAACAACAGTGAAAATATGTCCCAAATGAAATCAGTGAAAATTCTGCTCTTGATGCTGTCGAGGACTCAGCTTCACATAAAAAAAAACTAAAATGAAACTCACGGTCTTAATTCGTCCCTCTTGGATAAACATAACAAAGGCTGACAGCCTTTACTCTACTTTCCTGGATATTTTAAGGCCTTTGTTAATTCTCTTTTTCAGGTGATAAAATGCAGCTACCGCTACCTCAAGATGCACCATAAACATCACATAAATTTCAGCATGAGTAATCAACAAGTGATCACAAGATGACTCAAAGAGATCACAAAACAAATTCTGCATAGGAAGATAGGAAACAGATGGAAAATATCTGGCTCTGGTAATGACTAGGTACACTTTAGAGCTGTAGGTCCCATAATGGAAATGCTTTTTGGTTAACAGTCCCTGCTAAGCCTATAAATGAGGGTTTCACTGAGGATGACTTCCTACAGGTCTAAGTTATACTACTACATACTAAGTTATACACTATATACTATACTGTGTATGTCTAAAACTGATACAAGTTCTTCTGTGGATAACTGTTACTCTAAACCTTATAAACTTATGTCACTAAATTTAAAAATACAGAAAAAGCCTAAATAAACTAGGCTCAAATTGACATAAGATAATCCACGTCCAGAATGGCAGCAGTATTTCTCTTCTGAAACCAATTTTAGATAAACATGTGTAAGGTTATAGACTCAGTCTCACATATTACCTTGTCAAGATACAGAATAAAGAGATGGAATAATCTTTCAGATCTATCATGACTGAAAGTATTACTGAAATGGCTGATTTTTAACTCTTCTATCCCCTAAAACATGAAAAAGTGAACAGTAAGTGAAGAGCAATATCTGTCCAAATAGATGTCTAAGCCTTCAAAAGGACACAAAAAATGTGACCTAAAATCAAGAGTGGCAGAATTATATAGACATGGGAATCTCCACCAAGTGGGAAGACAGCAACTTTGTCAAAGACAGCTACTTTTCACTGTTGATGTATCACTTCAATCAAAAAACCCAAACTACAACTAGCATTAACTTTGTATTAACTTGCATAGATGAATGTACAATAGGTTGATATATTTACGCTAATTCTGCTTTCATAGAATCATAGAATAGTTAAGGTTGGAAAGGTCCTTAAGATCATCTAGTTCCAACCACTCTGCTACGGGCAGGGACACCTCACACTAAATCATATCACCCAGGCTATGTCCAACCCAGCCTTGAACACCGCCAGTGATGGAGCATTCACATCTTCCCTGGGCAACCCATTCCAGTGCCTCACCACCCTTACACTAAAGAACTTCTTCCTCAGATCCAATCGAAACTTCCCCTGTTTAAGTTTGAACCTGTTACCCCTTGTCCTCTCGCTACAGTCCCTTATGAAGAGTCCCTCCCCAGCATCCCTATAGGCCCCCTTCCAATACTGGAAGGCTGCTATGAGGTCTCCACGCAGCCTTCTCTTCTCCAGGCTGAACAGCCCCAACTCCCTCATCCTATCTTCATAGGGGAGGTGCTCCAGTCCCCTGATCATCCTCATGGCCCTCCTCTGGACTTGTTCCAACAGTTCCATGTCCTTTTTATGTTGAGGACACCAGAACTGCACACCATATTCAAAGTGAGGTCTCACAAGAGCAGAGCACAGGGGCAGGATCACCTCCCTCGATCTGCTGGTCACACTCCTTTTGATGCAGCCTAGGATACAGTTGGCTTTCTGGGCTGCAAGAGCACACTGCCGACTCATGCTCATTCTCTCATCAACCAACACCCCCAAGTCCCTCTTAAATCACTCTCAAACTCTTCTAAGATAAAACTCTCCATAAGCAAAACACTGCCACCACTTAACACTCTATTCACTGTGCATTTAAAATTATTAAGTTTAATGCAGGATGCTGCCATAACTATAAATGCTAACACTGTTACAGGAAAACAGCTTCTGGAAAAATCCAAAGAGGTACAAATGCCTGGAAAGTAGGAAAGTGACTTAGCTATACTTACATACTGCCCTGTAATGTATGCTTAGTGCTCACTGGGAGCTGGGTGAAGATGCCTCTCTGAAAGAAAAATCTTCAGGAAGTATTTAGCTTCTTTTTAGTTCTGAAATCCAGCACAGCTACATTTCCTGCCGAATAGCAATAATCCACTCTCAGCAATCCTTGCTTCTGGGTAAATACTGCCTTACAGATGCCTCCCAAACATGAAAACTGGCTTCTTCTAAAGGCACAAACAGCTGCCCAAATTCACAAGAAAGCTCAGGAATGAAACTTCCTTTTATTGCAACTAGATAGTGCATAAAAAATGTCAGTCGTCTTATTAAAGTGATATTACATGCTGCATTTGTAAAAGCTATAATGGAAATCAATTCTGTTTACTTTGGACTTCTGTGTTGCTCACACTGCACTGAACTCTGGAATAATTTTAGTCTCTCATTTAAACAAAAAAAAAATCAGGAAGAGCCTAAAAAGGTATAAGAAATTTAACTTTTTGTTACATGTCTAACTCTAGCTTTATGTGAATACTTTGAGCTTAGGAAACTGAACTAGGTTTGGGTGGCTCAGAAAGCTTGGGAAGCTTCAGAAACACCTTTAGGACTCGGTCACCAGTCAGCATCAATGGTCCCAAGTCCAAACAACTTTTACCCTTTTAATTCTGCATCTTTTTACACCCGTCATGTTTAAATTTATAGCCTCCTCGCTACAAGATCACAATTCCTAATTCATTCTGTGATCTCGTGGACTTACGTTATTTTCCCAGGATCCTTTCTGTACTTTTAGAAATGAGCACAGCCCCCTTCTTCAACACAGGATATGTGGCCCTGGTGTGCTCCATCACATTTCAGAGGTTCATCAGACCCTGAGGCTGGTCCCTGCTGCACCTCATTCCAGCTGTTTTGTCCATGTTATCTGGAAAAAGAGGGATTCTTACTTCTCTGCTCCATCTCCTTCTCCTCAAAGCACTTCCCCACTGCACCATCCTGTTTTTGCACTGCTTTGCTCTGCTGAAGGGGCAGTGAGACCTGGACTATGCTTTTCCCTTCTTCTCTACTGACAGGAAGAGACAGTTACCTCATCTACTTGTTCCTGCCCTTCACAGCCATGCTTGGATTCCACAAAACAGAGGAAGGCAGAGCCACAAAATGGTTTTAATGATGAAGCTCAGCAAAAATGTTTTAAATGAAACACTATTAATCTTAGCTCACATATCAAAAATCTGTGGCAATTTTTAACAAGCCCATCTTAAGAGCGAGATGTATTTTAAGCTACTCAAATCTTTGTGGCAGTAGGCTCAGTAAAAATCATATGTGCTAGTGAAGAAGGAAATAAATATCTCCTATCTGCAATAATGTGGAGACAGACCTGCAAAGCACTCTCCTTCTAGTGTTACCACAGAGATATGCAGCCTCACTAACAGGATTTGCAGACTCCATACATCAGATATCCACATAGCCCTGACCACGCAGCAAAGTCTGATCCTCTGCCCTGCAGAGAATAACAGAAGCACAAGTGTAATCAGTAATTAGGCAGCGGGAAAAAGCTCTAACTTTTGCAGCATCCCTCACCAAAAACCTTTCCATTTTGGAACATAACATTTTGATGGGCCATCTGACACACTGAGATGAATTAAACATGGTCCTAAATCCTTTAAATGTCTGAAACTTGTACAAATGTTAGAGCATCCCAATGCAGCGTATTTGTGACCACCAGCACAACTATGAGATCAGACTTGGAGTGAATCCTACTGTAAGTTAAGACAAACCCAATTTGGCTTAGAACAACTTCTTCTGCATGCAAGCTTGGAAGAACTAAGAATTTAAGCCAGCTTTAAACTGACAAATTTAAAAGTATAGAATTTCAATATGAAAGTTTTTATTAAATGTGCAGTGTGTTTACCAATACAGCCTCGTATTCAAAGACTTGAGGACCCATAACCAAGTGACATCAGTAGGTTCACCTCCTTTATAGCTACTGCAGCAAGGTGACACGACTTCCTTCTGAGATTTGACATCTTGCTTTGTGCAAATCTATAAAAGCACCTTCAAGCTGAGCACTCGAAACTAGTGAACACTGAAAACCACACAAACCTAAATGGCAAGTTCTGTAGGGAAAGAGTCTCTATATTAACCATTTAATTAGCTGCAGTGCTCATAAAATTTTGGGACACAAGGGATATTTAGCAGGAGAGGCCTCCTGCAGACCTTTTCCTACTAACAGGCATGCACACAACTAAGCCTGATGGCCATTTTCCAAGCTGTAGAGGAACCAGGGAATTCCTTGCCCATCTTGCTCGTTCACATCACTTTATGCAGCAGGTAGGTAGGCACATGCTCACCCTAAAAATGCAGTCAGGGACAAAGAGGGTGCAAAGAAAACACCTTTTTCCCCCACTTCGAGTGCAGACTAGAAGCATCTTTCCTGGGCAGCTGCTCAAAGTATTAGGCTATAGGTCCTACTCCAGCACTTCTTTTCAAAGATTTTCACTTCAAAACAAAAAATTATATATATATATATAAGTATATATTTGCAAGCTTTCTTTAAATTAAGGCAGAGTAAAAAAAAGCCCACTCAGGATAACTGGGGAAGAAACTGGGCTACACACCCTGCCCCAGTGCAATTAAATAATTTCTGGCAAGTAGGACATTTCAACTGAAATAGGAAAACCCACTCAATATCCTGCCAATAGGGTTCTTCCCCAGGAGGTGGGAAATTTTCTTCTATTTGGGGAGTGAGGATTTGATCCAGCCTCCCGTTTCTCAGGAGAGTGCAGCAATCTCTGATCTTACGGACATAACTGGACCTGCTGTCGCTGCTAGCTCATTTTTGTGGGAATGAAAAGTATTTAGCAGGCTCTTGTAAGAGGCCAAAAGCCCTGAAAATCATGAGTTGTCATGTTCAGACTCTGATTTATTGAGAAAATTTTGCTGAAACTGTTTACAATGAAAAATGTATTAAAGGACTATAGTAACATAGCTGTAAACAGATTATATTTGAGGAATAAAAACAAACAATGAAACCAGTTGCAGTTAGACATTCCTTTACAGTTACTAGACCATCAAACTCCAGAATTGTACAAATACACAAAGTCTAAAAGTAAACAAATATAGCCCAGAAAAGATAAAAAAAACCCACAACCTATGTTGTGAGAAAACTAGAAACCATAAAGAGCTATTATAAATAGAGAAAAAAAACATTAAACATTTTCTTTCCTTCAGCCAGAGATTTAATCAGTAAAATAAACTTTTAAATGCAGTTATTTTCAAAGTTTCAAAACAAAGCTTAATAAATAGCATCTTTCTGAAGTTTCTCACCTGTTGTGCAAGCATATTTGAAAGAAGCAGTGCACAAGTCTATGGAATATTTCTTACAACACATACCAGATTTTTACAAGCAAGATACTAGGAAGTCACGTAGATAATATACACTTTTAAAACTTACCTCTCTCCTATTTTAACAGCTTGCTCTTGTTACAGGGGAAATTATTTCCAATAAACTCTATATATAGACACAGCTGTTTTATCTTTAGAAATAAGTATTAAAATATAGCCAGTGAACTTCTCTCACTGATATTAAGAACCTACAAGACCACCTTTAACAGGCAGTACAGTAGGGACAACGAAAAATTGAGTATGCTAAAAGCAGTACAATTAGAAAAATGATAATGTTCAGCCAGTGAGGTACAACAGAGTGGCCTAATTCTGACAAAGGAGGACTTCGAGCCACTCTTCTGATTAGCTGTGGGGTGTTGTTTGTCAAAACTCTTTGTATTAAATGGCCTGTTCTGTAACATGAGATATTACTGCAGTAAGTTCAGAATGGCTATTTTAAAACTATATCTACACCATAACTGCCCTGAGTTAACCATTTCCAAGCACTGAGATTTTTACTTTTTACATACATGAAATATTGCCCATTTACTTTTTCTTAAACAAACACACTGTAAAAGTTTTGACTATGTAAAAACAAATCGGGTCTTTTCCAAAGCATTAGTAATAAAAAGACTCAAACAAAAACAAACCACACATGATTTACAGCAGCCTTCCAGGGCACTGCAACCTTCAGAGCAGCTCCACAAATGATATCTTTTGACTGGTACAGCTATGTTTTTCTCTAGATAAGAGCACATTTTCCCATACCACTGGATAGTTTATTCGCCTTTTCTCCAGCCTCCAGTCTAAAGATACATGGTGTTAGAAGTCAAGTAAGAAAATGAAAGGAGTGTGTAATACTAGGTCTTGAAGACATGTCTGTATACTTAAGTCTTCTTTCAGCAGATGATTTAAAGTACCGATTTTGGCACCAGAACACAATGCAATACACAACTGTATAAATCAAGCGTTAACACTGTATGTGCATGGCATGATTACAGGTTTGAGTATGTAATCCCTTAGACTGTACCAGATTTATTGACCATAGTTGTTAATGTGTTGGCTCTTAGAATACACCAAATATATTTTCTTCTTAATTGCTGCACTGGAAATGTATGCTCCCCCAGTCCACATGTTAAAACTATGGATCTTCAACAAACTGGTCACAGCTTATTTGACTGCATATAAATATCTAGTTAGATACTTGTTAATGAGCATCCAAACTTCTGTTTAATACCCAGGTTTTGATGCTTGAAGTGTGGTTTTATATTACCATCATTTAATGTAATGATTCATTCCTAAATGTTCTTAGAAAGCAGCTTTTAAGAAGTTAGACTGTCAAGACTCTGCACACTGGCTTTCCCATGTCTGAGGGCCCTGATGAAGTTATGATGGTGGAAATTCTTCCTGGCCACAATTTTCAAGAAACCATAAAACCCTCACTGTCTTAAAGAAAACAAAAGCTGCATTGAGTCATGACCAGTGCATTTACTCGAGTAGAGAGGAAGGCAGAGCAGGGAGGGTTGAGGCATCCCGGTTCCAAGGAAATACAAAAAATAAACCAAACAAATCTGGAACTGGAACTGTAGGGGTAGATACGAGAGCAAGAAATGGCAAAACACAAGAGAGAGAGGACAAATGCAATTATTAGGAAAAGAGTGGAGAGGAAAAGCTGCTGGGAATAAAGACAGGGGCACCAAAAATGGGTTGTGAAGCAGAAATAGATTACAAAGACAAAGAGGGATTAGAAGAAAAAGGAAGATGTACTTCAAGTGCTCTTCCTCATCCCTTGTCCAGCAGAGGGAACAGAGTAAAGCTGCAAGTGGAGAAAGGTATCACTCAGTGAGGCTCCTCCTGAAGCAAAGCTCCCTCCAACCCAGGCCACTTTTGAGTTGCAGGTGAGAGATACCTTCTCTCCTCCCTCCTTCAGCCTCCATGCCCAGGGCAGACTGTTCACTGAGCCTAGCAGGCTGGCAGCAGAGGAGCTGGCACTAGGGTGGTTGACAGTAAGAGATTACAGAAGGTACCAGCCTTGGAGCTGCATACATTTTCAAGAGGAAAACAAACAGTGGAGGAAATCCAGTCAACCAGAAACACCAGCTAGTCAATCAAACAAATACTAAGGTTTGCTGCAGACTCCTCTGTAAGTCCCATTCTTCCTTTTGGCATTGCTTTAGCTTCCTTTCATGTGCTCTTGGCATGCTGAAACACGCAATAGGCTTGTCCCCACAGCGTCCTAAACTGGGATGCTCTCGACCCTGTCCTCCCTCACAAGTGCCTTGCTTAGAAAAACTGTTTTCTCTATTCCTACCCCCATTACAGTACCAGACTACTGCACCACTGGTATGTATCCGTGACTCCCTCAGATCTGTGATATGCAGTCACATTAATAGATCCCCCCCCCTCCTGTAAACAACAGAAAATCTCTAAGCAGGGGATTAAATATAGGATTGAGTATAATTGCCCAAAGTAACATAGAAAATTTCTTCCAAACCCAGAAATTGGATAGAGGTATCCCAAGCTTGCAGCTCCTGCTCTACCCCAATAAACCATTACTTCTTTAGAGATGACTATCAACAAACTTCTTAAGTAGGTGGATCTAGAGAACATGAACATCACAGGGCCAAGCTGCTTAAGCCAGACAGATCATGGGATGCAGCAACCAAGGTGCCAAGCCTCAAGTGAGGACATGTGGTGTCCATTTTCCCATCTGCCCATGCCCGCTGCAAAACGGTAACCTCTCCTGTCCAGCAGTCCTGCCAGCACACCATCCCTGTCACTCCTGGGCAACCAAGTCCTTCCAAGTGAAGGATACATCCCTCACTCACTAGCACCAGCTCCTTACTGACTAGGACTGGTTTCAAGACATTCTCTAAAAGCTAATAACCAGGGAGGGCTGGCTGCATCACTGTAGCCAGGACCAAATGCTGCTTTCATTACAAATCACAGATCCAATCTTCTCCATTTAAAAAATACTCAATTTATCTCCAACAACAAAACTACACACCTCCTAAAACATCTGTATGAACCCCAAAGACTGAATCCATTCTCAGAGAGAGCAGAAATAAATCCCACACAACATGACATCAGGAAGGTGAAAATATGAAATGTGACTATGAAATTAGCGTAGGCTAACTTGTGACCACAAAAAACTAACACGGATCCCTTACAAAGCTTTGAATGTTCCTGATGTCAGCCCTTGGCACAGCTAAGACAGTTTCGCTGCTTTTAATTTCAAATTCTCAATTTCCTCATCTGACAGAAATGGCTTCTGAAATGATTTCTACATTCTGGGAACAGATTTTTACCCTGAAATTAGCCATGTGTACTCTCAGACTTAACATTTTTGTCTTGAAATAAAACAGCAGTGATAACTGTTAATTTAAGACCCCACACAATGCAAATTTATGTTCTGGAGCCAAATATGGTGACTGGAAACAGATGAACATGAAACACCTTCTACTGAGCAGAATTAAAGCTAAGTATTAGTGAAGCACGTTGCTGATTTGATAATATACATCAGACACTGACCACTCATTTTCTTTCTTACAAGTCTCTCAAGAATTGTATAATCACCGGTATGAAGTGCCACATGCATAGCTCCTGTCCCCTCCTGTCCTCTTGGGTTTCTGCTGGTTTCCTCGTATTCACCAACAATGAAGTTACTCGATATATAACATTTTTTCCATTATTCCCAAAACTGGATTTCTCCTCTTTCAGGAGCTTTAACGACAAGTAGAAGATTTTAAACATTGATGTTCATCTCCTGCTCAGACCTTGAAATTAGGCTCAGAGTACTGTGGAAGGGTTCCGAGATGTTTAAGCTTTCTTCCACTTTTAAACATATTAGTAATAACCAGGTCAATAACAGAAAGCTCTGGAGGACTAAGACTAGAAATGCTTGCTTGCACTGAAGATCTCCATTACAAAAACCTAACACAATCCTGAATGGAGAGACTGTAACTAAAGATCAGGTTGGGAATAAAGGATGGGAAAAAGCCTGCAACTACTGAACTATTTCCAAAATGGATTCTGCCACATTGACACAAAGATCGTTGGATGATAGAGGCCAGCAAAAGCAAGCCTCAATCTTTCTTAACCAGTATTGAAGTATATATTTACAACTAATGAAGCTGCCACCCAATCTATTAAGAAAGGTCAAGGAAGAAAAATTCATCACCAGCACAGCAGAAAAGGACACAGTAAAGTTCTTCTGGAATTGCTCTCTTTTATCAAATGCCAGGAAAAATGTGCATTTTAATTCAAAAAGGTACCGGTAAAAGCACAATGCCAAACTCCTGTCCATGCTCTTCTGAGGGGATGCAATGCTCTAGGGGGTTCCGAGAAAAAGAGGAAAACAAAATATGAAAAGAGCTATTAAAAAAACACCCAATAGAGCAGTAATACCGCAGGTGCCTACATGTCAGTACTGCTGTGATATTGGAGGTCAAAGAAACCACATACCAAGGCTAGTCCATGCCACGAGAAGGGAGGAAAAGAAATGCAAGGCAGCCACAAGAACAACCAGAGCTATTTCACATGAAAGATAAATGATGAAATCAACATGGCTGTGCACTGGAAAAGCTATGAGCTGTGTAATAATAACAACTAATTAAAAAGTCATTTGGGAGGCCTCAGAACACAAGCTCACATATGCTGCAATATCTGAGGTGCGAAATGAGATGCAGCCATGCTGTGGATCAATGCATAAATGCAAACAGGGCCAAATTTCAACGTGCAATTTTTAATTCACTGCTAAAGGACAACACAAGATCGTGCATTTTAAGTTTGTGCTGTAGACAAACAATCCCTTTTGCTTTGGTTTTGGCTTTGTCCAGATGAAGAAGAGCTAACACTGTAAGAAACAACCCCAGCAGTATTTCCATGATACAGTTTTAGTAGGGCGTGGAATCCACTTCAGCTATTTTGCAAGTAACTGAAGGAAAATACCAAGATGTGAATGTTAGTGTTATTTCAGGGCAGCTGCTAGTTGATTTTGACATGAAAACATGGAATCTGCAGTGATGAACTGTTTTTAAGTGACCTCCCATATTCAGAGTTAAGGTCAAAGAGCAAAAAGTTTGTGTGCTTAAGACCCCACACATCTCCCTGTTGGGAACTAGAGAGCTGACAGCGTATTTTACAAACTAATAACTCTGTCAAAAATTACTGCAGAATTTTTATGCTTTGTAGGAATTAGTTATTTTTTTCAACACCTATTTGAAGTGATTATTCATGGAAGAATTAGAATGTTCAATTGCTGGTACAAAACTACTAAAAAGCTATTAATTTTGCCTTTTTTTTTTTTTTTATTAGGCTCTTCCCCTTTTCTAAAGCACTTAAAAGAACACTTTCTTAAACTATGGTAGTAGTGTATTTACAAAACACTAGTTCTGTCTAGCCAATGAATACATCTTTAATTTCATATGCAGTGTCTTCTCCTTTTTCTCTCCAAAACTATTAGGTACAGTCTTGATATTCAAACCAGTTATTGACGCAGATAAAAAATCCGAGCACTCGTGTTTTGTGGCACCTACAACTAAAAATAGTTGTAAAAATCTTCAACATACAATAGGCTGACAAGAGCACATAATTTAAATTTTTTGAGATTATATTCCTGCAATTAAATATTTGTATACACAATAGTGAAGGTAAAAATAAAGCAGTGTATTCATTTGGAAGGAAAACAGCTCTGCTCTGGTACACAGCCCTTCTGTACACATTTTTATGTGCAGGAAGGCACTGTTGCAGGAAGGGAAGCAGCGGTTTTCCTAATCCTACAATGATACTGAGACACTCAGCAAGAAGGATAGAAATGCCAAGCTGAGGAAGACTCACCAGCAGAATGTCTTTGAAGAGAGATCCAAACCACAGACATCATGTAAGGGCACACAGCAAAAAGTTTCCTTCTTCCCATATCAACATGTACATACTCTTATTTTGTTTTTACTGATACAAGTAGATAAACGTAAAAACTCACATATATATAGCTTACAACTTCACATATATATGGTTTACTCCAAAACTAGCAATTTAAATGGACTTAAAACTATTCATGAGGTAGTAGCTAGACACGAAAATAAAGCCCTTCAAAATTTTGGCAAGACTAGGAAAGTTTCTATAATTTCCTCAAAACTTATAACACTTATTTCAGATTGTTATTTCAAAGAGCACAAAGGATCAACACAATTACGATGTGACTGTCAGTGTGAACTATACAGTGGAATATGTTCTTGTTTAGTGAACAGCAGTGAAAACTATTTTAAAAGATATACAGCATACTGCATCTTCTAAGAGCTAGAAAGGTCATAGTAATGAAACTGCAAGTAATGACACCGGAGTAGCTCTCATACAATGGGTTGCCATAATCCTCTGGTTCCACAATAAATATACTGCTCCAGTTCCCATGGGTTTCTGGAGAGGGAATGTGTTAAATTGTGGAATCAGTAGGAAAGGACAAACAACACAGGCTTCACTGAGCTTGGATCTGGACCCAGGACAGCAATGAGTAAGGAAGGTATACAAACAAAACCTGAATGGATAAACATTCTGTGGATCTTTTAAGCACATGACTGGTTTTAGCATTCATGCTATGGAACAAACCACCAACAATCCCATTTAGCATCTGCAAAAGGAGCATGAAGCAACAAAACTGAATGGATAAGGCTGACAGAGTAATATGGAGTTATTACTCTGGTTATTTTCTTCAGCCTAACAGCACAATAATCTCCAATCTATGCACTTCATACATAGACGGGACCAACCATGAAGTACACTACCACAGACAACCACCTATGTGAGCTTGGATGCCTCCATTAGCAGGAAAGCAAATTGGCAGGCAGCACGGGAGTCTGCAGTTGCAAGATGAACAGCCAAGGCAGAACCATACATTCATTGCACTGTTTTAAGTGAATAAAACACTCTGGTGACAAATCTCCAGTAGCACTTTATTAGTCCCTTCAGTGCAGTGAAGTGCACCTCAATGCAGTGCCCTTCAGTGACACATCTCAGACAAACTTCAGCATCAACACAATAGCCTTAACAGAGGTAAGAGAGACCAGTACACTAGTTAATATTTTTGAAAATAAACACACAACTGCAGGAAAAAAATAAGAGAAAATGCAGAATATAGCACAGATTTCAGTAAAAAAATATGACTGAGGACTTACCAGGACAGCTAAATGCACCAAATCCTCCCAATTAATTATACTGGTTTAGTATAAAAGGCATCACGAGAATATTTCTCAACTTCTAATTACTCACATGAGTATAATTTCATGTCTTTAGAAAACCTCATCCCCTCTGCATGCAACATGACAGATCTGTCAGAAATTTTTGGTTCCCCCACCTATCTACCTATATGGCCCAGCCCCAAGGCAGAGCAACCCAGAAAGGCCATCACCAAGTAGGCACTTGCCTTCTCCATGAGATGGAAGGTAATAAAGAGACAGGCTCTGCTTGTCCCATACCTTCTAGGGAATTTGTAGTACAATATGTGGCCAGCCTTGGCTTGGAAGAGTCTAGTTACCTGTGCCTAAAATACCACCAAATGCCTGGCCTCCAAGAAAGAAAAAGAACTCAGAGCTGACAGCTAATATCACAGAATGGTTTGGGTTGGAAAGGACCTTAATATCCAACCTCACTGCCACAGGCATGGATCCCTCACACTAGACCTTGTCACGCAAGGCTCTGTCCAACCTGGGCTTGAACACTGACAGGCATGGGGCATATAGTTGATTCTTTGGTGCTTTTTTAATTCTTTCTTGGATTTATTTCTGAGCATGGAGGTCCAGGATCTCATTTCCCTTGCAGATGTATGATTCAGATGAAAATACAGCTAGCCATGTTGCCATACAGTTTTACACTGGACTCACAGTAGAGCTTGAAAACATTTGCAAACGTGTGATTACTAAGAGCTCACTGCTTCTTCCTGGTGATGCACAGACCTGCTCCCTGCAGGCAGGGTACAGCAGCAAAGCTCCATCAGCATGCCTGCCACAGTGTACGCTGTCAGCTGTGCATGGGCACTGTGCCATTTATTTCTCATTGCCACTCTTTCCCAGGTATTTTTCCCCTCTTTAAATAACAAGGCCAGTGCTAGCAGATTCATATCACCTCAACAGGAAAGACTGGTCTTCACAAAGCTTTCTTTTAGGAACAATAAGTGAACCCACAGTACTTTTCTTAAAAATCAGTACTAGATATGCTGATATAGTGCCGAAGACATGGTAGCCGAGATCTATGCAAGGAATTGATCAGTCACTCCCTTTTATTAAACAGATGCATGGGATGTAGCCTAATTCTGGACTCATCATGAATCATTAAAGCAACTGTCCTTATCTTCCCAATTCTCTTAAATAATAAGAGAGAAAAACAAAAAAAAGAGAGAAGAAAAAGAAATACTTTAGAACATCTCAGAGCTAAGCCAGCACAACAAAAGCTGACATCGACTTCTTGAAATCACAAAAATACGTGAAACTGAGCCATGTACACAAGTTAGTTTTATCTTCTGAGCTTCAGCCAGAAGATTTAAACTCCTTGTTCTAAGGGCAGAAAACACCTGACACTTAGACATGAAGCTCCCAACTCTGGACTAGACTCAGATTGCTGAAAATATTAATTTCTTCAACATTTTCCAAATCAACTAATTATAAGGGTGTGAACGATCACATTTTCCTCTGAACAGACTTTTCTTTATAGCTTTTTTCTCTGTAAAATCCCACAGCCTCATTCAAGTTCGTCTCCAAGAGATCCTTCTGGAATGCCTAGAAAAACACTCCACAACGGCCAGGCAGCTGGCATACCGCAATTGCTTGTTATCCTAATTTCAACAGTCTCTTCTCATCTGCTGATGTAATCAAGGTCAAGTGAAAAACTTAACAGCCGCTATGAGGAGATCTGGGGATCTTAAATTTAAATTTGCAGCTAAATAAACTCTAAACATTTCTACCATTTTCAGACACCCTTTTTTTTTAATCATTTGGTCAGTTGGGTGCTGACAGAAGATCTCCCTCTGTCCATAGTGCCAGAACATTTAGAACATGCCACATTTAGAAGACTCATAAAGTAATATGTATCTTCCTAATACAGTTGAAACCATTAGGATTAAATGTCACTGAAAGTCAAAAGTAACATACAAAAATAAAGATTTCCTTCTCTTTCTGGTTAGCATCCTTACTTCTTCCTGTGGGTATCCCTAAAGGTACCTGATCGTCTCAGGTCATGTACAATTCCAATCACTGGGACCATAAAACCGCTTTGCCCCATCAGCTGTCCCTTTAGTTGGCTGCTGGTCAGTTCAGCACCCTTACAATAAAAAGTACTATACTATGAGAAAAAATACTGTGAGGCCCTGAACACTGAGTCTTGTGACTGACATCACATATTCAAAACTTCAAAATCTCAAGGGAAGGAATGACCAGCATATTTGCCACACAAGGTCCCAGCGAGAATTTTAAAATGGAAAGAGAGACCAATCTAACATCTGGATTTCTTATTTGAGATACACCTGAAGAATGAAAGAGTCATATGGCCCTGACTATTATCAGCAGAGGGACATATAACCAATTCCCAAAGGCACTGCCAAGAACATATCTACTTCAGCATCTCTTAACTGAAAAGCATGATGAGCCCCCATGCTTGTGGTAAGGATACAGGCACTGTGGTGAGGATTCAGGGAGTGTACCTGATTCTTCTCAGCAATTTTTACTTGCTGAAAACCAGGGAGATTGCTTCCTGAGCTTTTCCTTAGATACCCTTAACCTGAGAACTGCCAAAGCTTATCTCTGTTTAGTCTCAAGAGATCTGAATCTTAAAGAAGAATAATTAAAACAAAGACTGATAATGGAAATTGAAAAAAAAAAAATAAAGGCAACTGGAATGAAATTATTATAAAAGAAGTTTCAAGAGGGCAATGTCACGCCAACTAAAAGCATCTTGCAGTCTACTCTTCTCTTAAGAAACAGTAAAATATTTATACCTAAATATACTTTTCATAGCTGTTCTGCTTTTTGCCTTCATCCAGGTTCAATGAAGCCTTCACCTTGAACATTAAACCCATAGAAATACCACAACAGGGAAGAGAAAACCACATATGCAACTTTATTTGAACTACCTGGATGACAACAAATTGTAATTAGGATACCAAACACACGTGCAGCCACACAAAGTGGAATGCCATGTGCCTGAGCTGGACAGCCTCTAAATCGACGGAGTGCGACCTCAAAGCTGCAGCTCACGCTCAGCTGAGGAGCACACAATGCATGTTATACACCAGGTGGTTGGAACAACAAGCTGCATGACAACATGTTTCCTGTGATTGAAAACAAGCACTGGAAATTGTGTTAAACACCTCCTAAACATCTTTCTTTGCAAAAATATTAATCTGCTTTTTTGGAACAAAAAAAAAAAAAACAAAAAAGAAGAGACCATAATGGAGGGAAACAACCAAAGGCCATTACAAAGCCATAAAAGCTAAATGGAAATTTTAAGAGAATGGAACTCAAGTAGTCACTGAACTTTGCTGGCATGAATCACGAAGAAACTCTGCTGGTTTGGTAATGCCAGCAAGAAGTGACTTGAAAGGTGTGATGTTTTATGTGAAACACATCTGGATGTGCCACATTCTTATCTCACTGAAAAAGTGCATCTGGTATTTTCCACTACGGAACCCTCCACCTGTCCACTTGCATAGCTGTGTTCTTGTTCTATTTATTTATTTATTTTGAAGGGTCTTGCAATAACTATGATCAACAAAAAACTGTAGGTAACCTCTCATTCTCAGAGTTAATGATCAACAGATGTCCCTGAATATTTTGTTGAATTCAGTTTTGCCCAATCTACCACAAAATAAAACTAGTTTTTCAAATGAACAGCTGTATTTGGAGCAGTCTAACCAGAACACATAACATTTTTTGACACATTACCTATCCCAACAGTTACCATATATGATATAGAAATAAGAAAATTTTTATAAAAAGCTACATTTTGTATATACATTTTTTTAAATATGAATTCAGGTACAGAAAAACGCCCATATTTTTCATTAGAATAGTTAATTATGCCTAAATGTAAAGCCTTTGTGCATACCTTCAAGAGGTACTTGTGCATACCTTTAAGAGGTACTTAGCATCTGCAAATCAAACTGTGATCATGAAGAAATAGGTGCTTCGTGGCTTTGGAGATCAAATATAGCAATTCAAACTGATACGTACAAAGTTAAAGGGTATCTTTCAAAATATTAGACCTCAGGCATGCTTGCTAAATGAAAAAGGCACCATGCAGGACATAAGGAATACAATCCACTCCTCTTAATATCCCTGGCCCATCAGCCCTGGCAGCAAATTATACACACCTCTTGCTAACACCTCCTGGTGAAGATGAGGTGAAAATAGGACTCAGCTACATATGTGCTTCTAGTACTAAAAGGCGATTCTTGCTTCCTTTCCACAAAAAAAAAAAAGGGCACTTTGATTTTTATGCAGTCACCTAATTAAATTTTACTGTGCATAATAAGTTTTCTGATGTCTAGCTGTTTTAAGTTCAGTCAAAAATCAAAAGAATATACGCTCATAATTGTCCCTTTCGTTAAAAGAAACCAAACATTAACACCAGGTTTGTTGTATGTAAAAAAAGTCCCCTGCTTTACTCCAGTTGTTTCCTCAGTTCAACCAGGAAGAGATCATGTACATAACTCCTACCTAGGTCACAAACTTTACCTTTCTAATATTTTATTTATGAATCTTGTAAAAGGATGCACATTATGTCAAGTTCCAAAAGGAGCGTCATGCTATGAGCAACAGCTTTTCAAGAATGGATCAATATTGTGTTGCTCTTGCTATACTTTAGAGAGAGAAAGATTCAATTTCTTCAGTCAGTGAGAAACAACAACATAAAATCAAGTTGTCAATCACTTCCCATACTATTTCTTTTAACCTAGAGCTAATAGTTCATTGAGTCTACTGGATTATTTTAGAGGAATGCTCAAAAATACCCCTAAGAAGAAAATGTATTGTCCAAAGTCTAAATTACCCACATAGAATTCATACATACATTAGGCAATGGCCAGCACATCAGAAAAATTCAAAACCTACTGCTTCCTATTATATACTCTGAAAACCATAATACTGTGAAAATATATATGCAGAGTAACAGAAAGTGAATTTTCAGCTGGGAGACAATGGGTATCTTTAAAAATTACATTAGTATTCATTCGGTGCCTTAGCTCTAAGCTCATTAACCTGGATGCCTGTGTCTTAGGACCTATACAAACTAATGCCTTCTTTCAGGCCAGTACTCCTAACAGGTGACTCATTAAGACTGGGAAATTCTATCTTGAAATTTTATTTCTCTCTTGGCTAGAAAATGTTTTATATCTATACCACATTCACCAGTGCTGACAAAGAGAAGGGCCTCTGCAGGGGTTAAAAACAGACTGGGCACTGAGCCAGCCTCCAACTGTGCTTTGCCCTTCTAAACTGTGTTTGGATTTGCAGCGAGAGTTTACAGTATCTGTATAAAGGCTCTTGAAATACCAGGGGCAACCTAATTTGGGATGCAGCACAGGAAAATGAGAGTTCCTCCTGCAGACACACTGCCTGAAGTGGTGCTGGCTACCCAGTGCCAAGACCTACGTCAACCCACCAGAGCCAATTATGCTGCTGGAGAATAGGAGAGGATGAGAGCACTGTTTGTTGCTCAACCCTGAATGAAGGCTACAGGGGACCTACATATTGACTGCAACTGCCTGATGGGAGAGGACACAGACTGTCCTCAAAGGTGTGTAGGGCAGGGGAAGCATCAGCTAGATTACAACATGGGAAATTCCAGCTATATAAAGGGGAAAAAGTCTTTTTATTGTCAGGAGGTGAACACTGGAACAAGAGCAGAGAGGATCTGCTGGACCTCCTCCCTTGGAGATACTCAAAACTGTGCATGGCCCTGAGCAACCTGATCCAATGAAATCCAATTTCGGCAGCAGGATGGACCAGGTAATCTTTGAAGGCTTCTTCCAACCTACACAATTCTCTGATCTCGTCTTGCTACATCTGTTTCAGTGATACCAAAAATTGGTGTGTCTTTGCCTCACCTTCTCCTCAGCAACAAATGATCCATACATGGGAGACAGAGGATAAATATTACAATATACATATTAAAATTCATCACCATATATATCCATTTCTTTCTATTGCCCTTTTTTTTTTTTCTGCATTCTTGAAAGACTGATATTTGCTTCTTGGTACATACTGGGCATTTCCTCTCTCTTCTGATTTAGCACCTTCTCAGTGATTTAGCTGTCAACAGCACACAAAACAGGAGGACTTGATGACATCAAGAAAACTTAAGGATGCAGCATAAGGACTATCTAGGGAAAAAAAAAAAGCAAGCATGATCTCTCCTTTTTAGCAGTGGGCATCTGTAACATATACAGCAAAGCAGTCAGTTAACAGGAGCACTTTGCAGGACTTCTTTCTGTATAGCATTTTGAAATCAGTGTAGGAAAGGACTGAGAAGGACAAGAAGCTGCTGATGCTGGTGTTTAACTGTCAGTAGAGGCTAAACAGAGGGCTGATGGGCTGCAGCATTCTGTGCAAGCCTGGCTTTCATGCTGTAATTCTGAATATGCTATGGGAGACCCATATACACCGTACTGGTGATAGATATGCAGAAAGACACAGTGACAGACAGGATATACTGGGACAGAACTAGGTGGTAGCTATAACACATACTGCTATTTAGAAACTATCTAATTAGAAGGGATTTTCTCATCCCACAACACATGTAAGAGTCAGGGAAAACACAGAATGTCCCAGGTAAAGTTCTGTGGTACATATCACATAGACTGAACAATCTGATAATTAACAATGTGATCTGCCTCTTGTAGCCTATGGAAGATCATGGTTAGACAGAACTGTGAAGGATTTTATCAAAAGAAAATAGAAGATATGCAAACAATCTTGAGCCAGTCTGGTACTCCCCAGTGTTTTTGTGGACAGTACAGGTAAGAACATACAAATATTTGTAGTGACAGAACTCAGAAGCAGTATTCCCAGCAGATGCTGAGCATCAGAGATCACCAAACTCATTTTTTCTCTCCAGTAAAAATAAATAATTGTGTTATTAGAAACTGACAGAGAACAAACAAACTAAAACATCTCAGCAAACCCACACAGAGACAGGCTAATTAAATAAACTCCCATTTTTCACAGCAAGGATGCCTGGAATCTCAAGACTGTAAAACATGTTCTTCCCCCATTTAATTTTCCTTAAATCAGCTCTTTTACTTCAGACTCCCAATCAAATGCAAATTACATTTAAAAAACATCCATCTTAATAGATGGGCACAACTCCATAATGAAGCTACTGAAATCAAAGCACAACCCTCTGGTACCCTGTGACATGGCTCATGGGAAACACTGCTGGGAGAAGGGAGCCATTAAAGAAGTGAGTCAGGCTCCATGGCTGTGCATCTTAAAGATGTTCAGCGCAAGATCTCAGGGTCTGGGTTCACAGCTATCTTATCTGCTAATTACTGATGCATATGAAGTCTGCAATGGTAATACCAACATGATCATCAATGAATCTCCAAATGGCTTTATGCTGCAGACGTTGTCCATACTGTATGCAAGCCATAGTACTACAAATGCAGTTTAAGGTTGGTGAGGTTTCAAACCAGCATCTCTGCTCTGTCAACAATCTCTTTTTCAGTTCATTTTCTCATCATGTTGTCTACGCTCTCATTATCCAGTGTGATTATCACAACAGCATACTGGGAACACACAGAAAAGGAGTACTTGTAAGCGTGGAAATGTTTTAATATTTCTTACAAAAGAATACACGTATATGGCTCCCACCACTGCATTTTTGGTTTCAGCTTCCAAGCATTCTTACCAACTCTTTTGATAAGGAAATTATCACTATGAGTTTACACAATAAGGGGTGATGATACAGATTAATAATATAATTACTATTTTCATACTGAGAATTTATCAGCATTTGTAAGCAATACCTCAGTTACAAAACCAGCACAGCTACCCTCCACTACTCACTACAGTCATGCTGCCATCATCCTACAATCCCTCCACCAAAGCTCGTGTTAAAGGAAAAAAAGCATGACTAAGGTGAAATGCTTCCCTTCTGAACTGCTGCTTTGTAAGATACGGGGATGCTATAGCATCCACAACATATTGAGTGCAAATCCCATATACTGAGTTCTCCTTCAGCAAACCTGGTGAAGCCAAGCAGCAGAGCAGCAATAGGTGAGGGGTGGCTAGAAGCAGGGTGTGCTTTCCCAGCCATTCTGGCTGTGGATGGCTCACCTGCTAGACAAAAGCAGCCGAGGGTAGGTTCGCCCTGGGAAGGTGCTGTGTTACGACAGTTTTCAGCATGAACACTGAAGTGCTTGCTTTGCAAAGGCTGCTCCTGGAAAGAGGAGCAGAAGAAAGCAGTGCAGCCCAGCCAGCTAAAGTGGTGGGTGCTGTTTGTGCTGCAAGTCAGTTCCTGTTCCCCTGCCTGACAATGGCAAATCTCTTCGTCACTTCACAGTTCTGGGAACAGAATATCATCTTGTGAAATTACAATGCTGTTTAAATGCTACCATTATTAGCATTGTCCTCAAACAATAAAATGTTCTGTTGCAGTCACTGTGGGATGACAGTAGTGAATACACACTGAGTCACCCCATATTAACTTAAATAGCACAACTGTGTGAATGCATGTTCTTTAGTTAAATCCACACACATTCAAAAGTAAAAATAAGCAGATCTCCAAGGAAGAATTTCTACACAATGCAAAAACAACCCTCACTGCTGTGCTTCTCAACAAACATGTGGCAGAGAGCTTAGTAAAACGACTCCTATTTACTGATCTGATAGTAGACAAGTACACAAAGCCATCCTCAAAGGGTTATGTCATTAAAAATGTATGTGCATAAACCTGGCTTTATTTGGTGACCTCCACTACACAAGCAGAGATGGTACCTGCAAGCAGGCACTCAGCATCACGATGTTGACATAGAGAGGTTTCAGCTCCCCTCCTCCCCCTTCAAATCCAAACAGCACCTCTCAAGAAGAGAAATAACTCGGATGCTTTCTCACTATACGTAATAACATACCCTCCAGTTACTTTCAATCCTGTTCAGAGCAGAAGATACCCAGAAGATTTCATATTGGAGCACGGGGAAGATCTGCCACCCAGACATTCACTCTTATCACAGGACTTGCTGTGCTGCCAATTCACCATGCACTTCTGATACCAACGGACATTAAAAACAAAGCAAATAACTGCTCTGGGTTCAAACCTGGCCAAGTTTATACCCCTTAACTGCATCACCACTAGGAATAGAAATGGCACTTTGAAATGAAACTGCAGAGGCACAGAGGGTTAAAATGAGCAAGCATATTTTTGCATCACACCTGTGAAACCATCCTCCACCAAAGCTGCACAGCTGCCTCAAGGCACATTATTTTACACTTCCTAAGCCAAAACCTCCTACACCTAATGCTTCTAACAGCCAACCAGCTATTGCCATTATTAAAGGATTTCACTGTCATGCATGTTCACAATACTGGACACTTGAACGACTGTCCTGCCTGATATGGAATGACTTCAGTACAACATGGATTCTGTGCACATAATTTGAGGGCAACAGAGTATTCCTACCACCAAACTTAAGATACCTTAATTCCCTCCCTCTAGGAGAAGCCCTGGTGTACCCACATGGAGCTCCTGTCCTCCTTGGGGAAGAATTCCTTTCCTTCCAGTAATTCCTCATGGGCAAGAACTAGGTAAACAAGTTCCCTAGCAGTTTTAAGCCCAAGTTAGACAATATGAGCAAAAAATACAGCAGAATTGTTCAAGTACAGATCCAGTTATAGTAAAAATACCAGCCCCTTTGCATTCCCCCCCCCGTTTGAATCGCTATACAAGTTCCCGCAATTGCTTACATGAAACAACAATGGACAAACAGCCAGTTCATTTTGAGTCTGCACGGGAGCCAGCCAGGAGGAGCTGGCAGTTGGCCACCTCGTCAGGGATCGAGGTGACAGGGCACACTATCCATAGGATTGCTTTTATTCTACGCTAATTTCCCCTTCTACAGGCAGGTCTCTTGTGCACCCACATTATCTCTGCTGGTCCAAATAAACACAGCACAGCACACAGTGTTGCTCCTAGCAGCCAAGTTACATACGAACTCAAACCAACACTGTGCCATTGTCCAAAATGTATATGCCAGAGGTTTCATGACTGCTAGGGCTCCCTCAAAACAGCACAGTGAGGTTTATGCAGCAAGCAGAGACAACATCTTCTCCATTTCTCTCTTCTTCACCCAACAGCAACCAAATGTCATGAAATACACCCTCTGCATGGAAATAGCCAGGAACAACAATGTCAGTACTCAGAAACCACAACTCACTAAAGAGATAGCATGCTACCGTCACCAACCCCTGACCCTCTCAAAGCTTATTATACCTCATTAAGGAAGCTAATGCAACTTCAGCCTGGAGAAGAGAACTATACGGAGGATCTTGTAACTCTTCCAATACTTATAGGGGGCCTACAAGAAGGCTGGAGAGGGATGTTTTACAAGAGCATGCAGGGGAAATGGCTTTAAGCTAACAGAAGGTAGATCTAGATTAGCCATTAGGAAGAAATTCTTCACTGTGAGTGTGGGGAGACACTGGCACAGGTTGCCCAGAGAAGCTGTGGATGCCCCATTCCTGGCAGTGATGCATTAAGCAATCTGGCCTAGTGGAAGGTGTTTCTGACCATGGCAGGGGGGTTGGAACTAGATGAGCTTTAAGGTTCCTTCCAATCCAAACCATTCTGTGCTTCAAGCCTAGAGAAACATGGGAAGGAGTATGGCGGAGAGAGGTTGCAGATCTCTTCCACAGGGTCCCTTCTGTCCTGATGTTTATCACTCTTAAAACTATTTACTTCCAAAGAGGTGGCCATGAAAAAGCCCTGCTGATAGGTGGCATGTGATGTCCCACTCTTTTCACATTAGATAACAGAAACAGAAGCAACAACTCTAGCAATAAACATCCCCACCACAAAGTGAAGAGATTAAAGTTTCCAAAGTGGTTGTTCCAGCAGCCCTTCATACCCTTGCATCAAGAACACTTAAAATGGTGAAGCATGCTGACTAATAGCTAACTTGTATTAGTCATCGCTGCTTATGTGCAATCAAGACATATTCTTTTAATCAAAGTTACTAACTTCACATTTTCATTTTATGCTGCCAAGCTAGTCAGTCCTTCAAACAGTACTATACAAAAGCTACATAAAACTGTAAAATGTCATGTTGGACCATTTCCTCTCCTGCTTAACCTCAGACCTTTCAAACAAGGAGGTACATGCAGAACAGAGCAGCAGCCTTCCAGAAAAGCTAGCTTTCTGTGCTTTACAGCTTATCCCTTGTATCTCATATGAAGGCTTGTCTTTTAAGCATGTGAAAGTGTTATCACTTATTATTAATTAGTTTCATGCTCAATATTAATGCCATTCTCTCCATTGCCAAAAGCTCGAGTTGATACTTCAAACTTTACCGTGAAGATTCAAGTCTCCTATCTATGGGCTGCCTCTCTTTCTAACCTTTACTTCCCACCCCCTCTCAACATGAAGGTAAGCTTTAGAGTTCTATTCCAAAATTCAAGAATGTTGAAATTTTGGTGAAAAAACACCAAAGATGACAAAGTGGTTGAGCATTAAAATGTATTAAAACATCAAACTTTTTATTTCACACATTCAATCCTAGAGTGATTTTTAGTAGCCCACAGAACATTAAAGCCTTGTAAAGTTGGATTTACAACAGAACTTCAAACCCCATCTATACCCTATGAAGTGCTGTTATAACACAAACTTTAAAAGTGTCAAACTTCAGTGAATTATGTAACTTAGCACTTCCCCTCTTTCTGAGCCATAATCTTATATGGAAAGCAGTTATTAGAAAAAGTGCCTGCCCTTGTGCTGTAAAGATTTTATTGTTTTATTTATTTATTTTACAGCTGTTACTAAATTAAAAGTGACAAATCATATACTAAAATCAATGATTTAGTGAATGTTTTTTGAAGCTTGAATATCATTATGAGTTCTGGATCAAATTATGTGGATAAAAGCAAATGGGGTAAGATAAAACAGGAATGAGTACATTAAAAAAATTAATTTGTAAGATTAATATTTTAAAATATGTCATAGGCAAAACAGAACAAAAATATGTCAAAACCACAAATTTGGGTAGCAATGAAAAGAACCTTTAATAAAACTTAAAATGAACAGCTGTGTATGTTTTCTTAATTCCTTCTTCATAGTTTCTCTTAGATTTCTCTGTATTTGCTCCAGCAAAAACACATTGCATTCTCTTTTTTTTGGGGCACGGTCTTTGGATAAACCTGTTCGTTTTCTTCCCAGTAGATTAAAGTAAAATTTAACAAGTACAATTTTATACCAATTTTCCAGGTGCACAAAGGTGAACAACTACTGGTATTTCTGAAGAAATTCATGTCAGTGAATGTACAAGACCTAAATACGTATGTGTGTTTCCCTTTCAGTATATAGAAGCACAACTTGGGAAAAAAAAAAAAAAAAATCACAAAACTGTTAAATATATCTATATTTGCTTCATTTTCACAGTGAAGCACTAGATTTCATTAATGTAGCAGACTCCACTTTTTTCCATGTGATGCTATACATTCACTGGAGGATAAATACATATACCAGGCTGCCAGTGCAAATTTCTGTTAAAGATCATTATCTTTTCCTTACATTATCTTACTAATCCTTATAAAACATATTTTTTCCCTTATTTTAGTTGGATTCATTTATCTTCATTCATCATCAGTAGCTGCAGTAGAAAATGAGTAACTGAAATGCCAAATGTTGCTATTTATGTCAATATTGCATAAGAAAACTTTAAACTTAAAAAGAGATCAAGGGAAATAAAGCCTTTGCTTTTTCGTATTATATAAATATGTGTGTGTATGTATGGTTATAGTACGTACTTATATATATTTACCCTGAACTCCAAAAAAAAATCACTGCTTTCCTCCCCAGCATACTTTCTAAATCTTGCAGAGAAGGATTTAGTTCCTAAGTAAAATGTCGTTGTCTGTAACACAAAATACTTTATAAAGAGTAAATAAAATTTACCTCATGGCAGGGGGAGATAGGAGTAAGTGACAAATGACAGAAATATTGCCAGGGATAGAAACCAAACCCATTCATTAAGGAAGTCATTTGGTTCATAGAGTTGCAGAATGGTTTGCGTTGGAATGGACCTTAAAGATGATCTAGTTCCAAGCCCAGTCCAACCTGACCTTGAAGACTGCCAGGGATGGAGCAGCCACAGCTCCTCTGGGCAACAACTACAAATCTAGTTCCTAGGTTAAAATACAAAGAATAAAAAGACCAGAGCATCCCCACAGATTTGGAGAGAGCATAACAAAACACTTCTAGACTGATTCAAACTACAGGATATCAAATCTGGCCATCAAATTTTGAGAGACTTCAATTATTGTGATGAAAATCAGACCTACTTTACCCACCCAAAAAAAACCCCTCTTTCTCTTTCGAGACCTTTTCTGGATCAGCTCCAGGGGAAGGGAGAAGTGCAGATGAGCTAAAACAAGTAACCCAACTTATTAAACCCACTGCAAGGCTGGATGCATATGGAAATTAAACCTATTCCCAAGCAGATAGACTAGATATGTCAGTATGTTTCTGCCATCTCTGATATAAAAATAGGTGTCAGCAAAACCCAGTATAAATTCTTGCAAGCCCCTGCAGGAATGCTGCTGTTTTGCTCCGGACTGTTCAACCAGCACAACCACCCAGAAACTTCTCTTAATGAAGGAAAACAAAGGGAGGGGGGAATCCACCCCAAACCCCTGCTTCTGTTGGGCTCAAAACCCCTAAAAAAATAACTGAAACAGTTCTTACTATTGGTTAGACAGACCTTGTAAAAAATACTCTTGGGTCATCACCACTAATCCAGGGCCTGTCTCTTATCCAAGAGGGAATGACAGGATCACCTCCTGGGGTACTGGCGCCATCACTGGGAATCAGAAAAGAAGAAAATGGGAGCATTTTGTGGCCTGGAAGTAAACCAAAACATACATGCTTTTAACAGCAAAAGCAAAATGAAGCGTGCTTCTACAGGCTTCATCTTACTATCCTCAGGAAAAGGTCCCTGGCTTCTTCTGTATTTTTCTGTCATCATGACTGGAATGCGTGGAGGCTGTTATCAAGTGCTCCTAAAACTTGAACTCCTACACCTCGGAGGTGTGTGCCCATGCTCACAGAAGTGTAGAAGACTGGCAAAAATTCTAGCAGCCATGACCTGGATGAAGCGCTAAGTACAGTCGGCTACCCATTGAATTGATTTATGCAGGTTGCAAAGATGCTCTCCAGTATCATGTGGGCAACAGTAAAAGAAACAATAAAAAATGAGCTTTTGTAAAAACAAAGTGAGAAAAGAGAAAGAATAAAAAATAGTAAAGTTTTGCCTTCAGGCAGCTCTTGGTTTCTCCACTCACTTTCACCCAAAAAAAGCTAATGTGTTGTTTTTCTAGCTTATCATTGTCCATACACATAAATATAGCAATTTCATGCCTGTTCTAGAAAATGAATGAATTGAACCACCAAATCACACCCCAGTGTACAACCAAAATGCACGCCCTCATGCTTTAGTCCAGTTTCTCAAGTACAACTTCTCTCTTTCTGCATTTCCTTCTCTTGCTTTCTCTATTTCCCTCCATTTTGCTGTAGATTTCCTAACACCAAATTTTTGTAGATTAAACTGGAAGAGATCTTGATCTTCAATAAAAGCACCTCTTGGTCTGCAATTGCAGCAGACAGACAGGCTGCAGCCTGAGGATGCAGGATCAGCCACAGAGCACGGAGCATTTAAATTTAGGTCACCCATGCTGCTCCAATCCCAGGGAACAGTGACAGTGTGGTTTTCCACACTTGGCTGCTTTCCTGCTGACCTGCATCTCAAATGAGATGACAGTTCCAAAGCAGTTTAAAGAACAAAGTCAGCAAATGAGATATTTACTGGTAAATATGGCAGGAAAGGGCCAAAGTGATCAGGAAGAAGTTTGACTTTGGAGGTTGAAGGTACAAACACTAAAACTGCATGAATGTGCATCCTTTGGCCATATTCGCTGCCTGCTTGACCAGGACACAAAGAGGGGACCGATGGCAGGCAGAAACTGCCATTACATGAGGAAAAGTGGAGCTGAGCCAGCAGCACACACGATAGGAATTCTCCCTGCTGGAGGCTGCTCAGCGCTGACAAACAATGGGGGGGGGAGCTAGTGCTGAGGTTGGACCTCACTAAAGATACATACAGAACTTTGGGCACCAAGGCTGACAAACTGGCAGCCTACCCACCTTTCTGCAAACGAGTCAACCCAGTCATCTCTGTCAGGGTAAAACTCCTTGAGCTGCTGGAAGGTAAGAATGTAGTTAAGTTCTATGCTAGTGGAAGGTAAAAGGGGGAAAGCCTTGACTTTCCTCCCCTGGGGCTCTGCTATTCCCTGAAGGTCTGCAGTAGGACCTCCTGAGCACCCAGCCTCCCATAGCAGCTGAAGCCATTCCAGAGCAACATGGCAGAGCAAGCTCCGATGGCTCCTCAGCACCCACATGCGCTCAAACTACTTTCTAGCTGCTGGGCTCAACCATGTATTCTTTTATCCTATAGTTCTTAAATAAAATAAGTAGAACTATACACTTAATGCACCAACGTAAGTAGCGTAGTTTTACATCAGAATGGTTTCTACACAACTGCACTGTTCACCTACACTACACAGATATTTTAGCTCAACCCGTAATTCTTACGTACAGGCTCAAAGCTGCTTGTCTCCCCTGTAGGCATTCCCAAGCACAAGCAGTGCGTGCAATCTAAGGGAAGATGACTTCTGATGACTTTTGCCCACTGGTTATAGGTTTAGCCAAAGACTAGCAGAGGTAGCACTGGAGAAGCTACATCTACAGAGCATTCACTAGCAACTCAAGCAGCCAAGCTTGTCATTTGGCATTGCAAATGGTATGCAAATGAGAGAAACAATTTGGGTGTTTCACAGTATGAGGAGAAAATTTGTCTTAAGGAGTTGCGAATAAATCCACAGATCAGTGGATGATCAGAGGATGATCCCCAGTAGTGTGGCCAGTTGGACGAGGGAAGTGATTGCCCCTGTGTGCTTGGCACTGCTGAGGCCACACCTTGAATACTGTGTTCATTTCTGGGCCCCTCACTACAGGAAAGACATTGAGTTGCTGGAGCTGGAGTCCAGAGAAGAGCAATATAGCTGGTTAAGGGTCTAGACGGTCTCCTTAAGAGGAGCCGCTGAGGGAACTGGGGCTGTTTAGCCTGGAGAAAATTCAGGGGGGACCTTACTGCTCCCTACAACTACCTGAAAAGAGGTTGCAGCGAGACAGGGGTCGGTCACTCCTCCCAAGTAATAAGTGATGGGAGAAGAGGAAACAGCCTTGTTGCACCAGGGGTGGTTTAGACTGGATATTAAGGAAAGTGTCTTCACCAAAAGGATTGTCAAGGATTGGAAAAGGCTGCCCAGGTTTGTGGTTGAGTCTCCATCCTTTAAAGACATTTATATGTGGTGTGTAGTTACACAGTTTAGTGATGGGTTTCACGGTGTTAGGTTAATGGCTGGACTGGATGATCTTAAAGATCCTTTCCAACCTATTCGATTCTATGATTTTCAATTTTAGAATAAAGAATAAAGAGATAATCCAGATGATCTATCAGAATTGATTCAACTTGAGAAGGGGAAAAAAGCCCCACTTTATTAAATGGCTATCAGATACACGAAAGAGCAGAGAATGAAGTTCTAAATAGAAGAAAACCCATCTCTGTATTATGACAATAGAAGCCAGATCTGTCATAATAAGTAGAATTCATTTTGTCTAATTTAGTTAATAGGTTTTTAGAGAAACAGCAAAGTTCGTTTATGGGCTACAATCTATTTTTCTGATGAAAGATTTGCAGGAGAATCAGAGACAGGCATTCTTATTATAACTTTCACATGCACATAAGTCTAATAAGCAATTATGAATCACAGATGTTAGGAAAAAGAGCCGATCCCTTCTCCAGTCCATTACTCTGCCAACTGAAGATTATTCTCTACCATCTCTCAGCTAATAGCTTGTTAGATCTAGTACTAGAGATGACAAGTGTTAGAGCCTTTTCCCAAATTCTGTGCAGACCATTCCCTGGATTTATGCATCTACAAAATGAGTATTAAAATAAATTTTGGTGATTCTTCTTCTGTTAATCCCTGATCCTTGTTACATCAGCCATGCTGCAAATTTCTTTTGTACTTCAAGTTTATTTTGCCTTCAATATTATTTCTTGCATTTGTGCTTTTCTTCCCTAAAATCCTTCAGGTAGCGTTTACCTCTTCCAAGGGATATAGCATACGCCCAGCATATGCCTATATGAGGTGTTAAACAAGACCAACACAGAGTTGGTTGCAATGCCAACCAACATTATTAGGGATCCTCCACTAAGTTCTGTGGGGTCAGGATCAGACCTTCAGAGCTGCTACTCCCCTGTGCAGCATGCTCAGCTGGGTATCTTTATACTGCCAATACCTGTAAGGGTCTCTCACATAATATTTCAGACTATCGCTAGTATTATTCCCTTTTTTTTTTTTAAAATGGCATTACTCTTTTTAAAGTCTCTCCATAACATACAATAGTTTTATCTGGGATTACCCTTTGTAAAGTTAATTAACATTTTACATTTTGTTTTATGTTCCTGACCTCTTTTGAGCTTCGATTCTTTTGAACTTTAAATATTTGTCCAGACTTGTATTCTCAGCTCTTCCTAATTTGTATGTGATTCATACTGCATTTGAATCCCCTTCATATAATCAGTTTAGAAAGGATGAAACTAAAGTATTTTGGAGACATGAAGCAGGACAAACCTCTTGAAGAAACATGCAATAGTTAAATCCTGCTTTATCACACTAGCCATCAGATTACTTTTGCTGATGCCATTTTGACTTCAAGCCCTAAAATACTGGCATAAATGGAATATAACCCATTTTGAAGAAAAACCTCCAACAACCCAGAATTAAAGTTATATAAGCTTAGGAAGACTGCTTTAATAAAGCAATAGGAAGCAGCAAACTGAAAAGAAAACATCAGTAGCAGATTCATGGATCCGAGACTGTATTGCCATATTGGAGAAAAACAGACACTTCAAGAGATGCAGTTACTGGGAATACTAAAAACACAGCTGCTTAAAAAGTAAGCAGTAGAAGGAAACAATTCTTTATAAAGTTACAGTTAAGTAATCTTTAGCACATGAGGATTTTTATTTGCTAGTCTAAGACCAACAGATACTGCATGCAGGAACCTAGGGCAGAGAACAAAATAATTTGCATTGAAGACTTGAGTTTGGAAATGAAAGACGGTTTCCAATAATTTTTCTGTAGTAGACAATGATATAAGACAAAGGTGATGTAGGCACCATATGGTATGTTAATTCCAGTCACAACAACAGCTCTGTTCTCTGTCTATTCATTTGCTAGACTGTGAGAAAACATGCAACTGACACCAACAGCAAAAACCAGCCTCCTCAGGTCTGGCAAATATTGATGCGTAGGTAAAGTAAAAAGGGGGACACTGGGAACAACTGTGAATGAGCTGGTCTGCAAACCATCTCTCTCCTGGCAAGGAGCATCACTGGGTGGATAAATGACACAGTAACTTCTTAAGAATTGAGGGAAGCTAGGATAAACCAGATGCAAATACATTCTGGAACGAACAGGATGCATGTTGCCTTTCCAGAAAAACATACATCAAAAATTTATCCAAATAATGTGCTTGGAAAAGGTGCATGAGTTATTCTTCCATAAATCCAACCAGTCTGTTCTGCATTAGCATGTAAAACCAAACCTTAAGTGCCCAACAGGACAATGGCACAGGGGCTGCGGGCAAAAGCACCCCACCTTTGTGGGATGGGTGATTTGGGTGATGCACCCAAATCTTCCTTCCAGCAGAAGGGATAGAGAGAAGATAAGGTCGAGCTACCTGTACCAGCAGCTCACAAACGGGCCCACAAACAGCCTGTATCAGGAGGCTGTGAGTGGACACACAGATTTGGGGTATGGAAAGAAACAAAGTCTCTGTGTTCACATTCTGCACAATGCAGAGGATGGCTGCTTCTACTCGAGGCAGACCTCCGCTTTGCCTTTATGCATTATTCTCCTCAACAGGCAGGCAAATACTACACTTAGAGAAAAAAATAAATAAAACAGAACTGACAAGCCACAAAACATAAAAGCAAAAGGAAAAAGGGCACTCCACTACCCCAAACCCCCTGCTATGGGTACCCGCTCCCAGAATAACCCTAATGCTATCTCAAGCTTGGAAAATCTTGGAATACTTGCGGTCCAGCAAGCACAAATGAGAAAAGTTACATTTAGTAGCAAATTGCTACATTTAGTAGCAAAGGGAGATGGAATTAGGAAAAATAAACAGGTAACACACAAGTTCTTCAACTAAATCACTGTTGTCAGAATACATTTTAGATAGGTAAATCCAGATAGACTTATAATTCTTTGTTATCTCTAGATAATTCCCAAATGTCATTACTGCTGTTACCAAGTTATAAGGAGCAAAGCATGTGAAAGTATGAAACGGTTTTGCTAGGTCATGTAATTTCAACTCTAAATATCCATTTATTTTGCAGGCAGAAGGGAGCAGACGGCAGCTGCAACACAGTTGGAATGCCTCAGCAACACGTGCTCCCCCAAAATTAAAAATCTCCATGTTAATTATTTGTTTAATGTAAGTATCTGCATCTGACATGCCCTGATCACAGCACTGGCTACGGCTATAAATTCACACCTGCACAGCATTAATAGTTATGGGAAAGCTGGAAATCCTGGCACAAACATAGCATGATACTGTTTTGGTTTGGGGTTTTGCATTCAACCTGTATAGAAGCCCTGCACACATTGTTTCAATGGTCAGATGAGAAGATACAGTAGCCTTCAGATACAGGGTGCAGTCACTCTGCTTCAGAGCCAACACTCTCCCAGACAGCCATGGTAGATGAAATGTCTCCAAGCTCTAGGTAGTACAGAGATATGTGATATGACTGCTTCAGCTGCATTCTTCTTGATGGTTTAACAGTAAACCTCACGATCAGACGAGTTGGAAATGCCTTTTTTTCCCTTTTTCTTTAATAAAAGTTCAGCATCTAGAAGAACCTAGATTTTGGCTAAACTGGTGCAGTAATCTAATCCTAGGTATTGATTTCCACATGTGTCAATTTAGTGCCACTTGGAAAGTAAGATTGAAATCTACCTCTGCTGCAGAAAAAGGATTTAAGAAATTATCATCAAACAAGAAGTATACTAAGTCACTACAAAGCAGATTTGGTTAAATATACTTCAGCAAAGGACTGTTACTGTTCAGTCAACTCTGGTTTAACTGTATTTCTTGATATTCAAATCTTTTTGTCACTTCTTTTCTGGCATAAGTCTTCTTTAGTTAGACTGCAAAATCAGTTCAACTGAAATTTAATAAATACCACTTCTTGCCTATGCTAAAATTGGCTTTACTTAACATAAATGAGTTAGGCAAACAAGTGACAAATCCAGTTGTACATATATTGATATGCAACAGAAAAGCATAGGGCATTTTCTACTGTAAGTGAAGAATTGCTGCCAAAAATCGCCTGTGATGAGATCTGGTGAAAAGGCCATAACTTACCTGCAACCCAGGCATACACATCCCTTGCTAGTCCCACACAACCACAGTTCTCACCAACCTCAGCAAGAAATAAGGGCTCACTGCAGCCTTAGAGGGTGTTACGAGAACAGGTTCTAAGAGCTGAGTTTACGAATTACACCACTGTATAGGAAGCTGCCCACAACATGATTTTGTTTATTTTGGTTTTATGGATTTTTTTTTAAAGAAAGATAATGGAAATTATAAGAGTAGTAAGAAACAGTGACAGGGACACATCTCATGGAAACAAGCATTTGCATTCCCAGTGACTACTTTATCCTCCCTATTGCTGCCAATTTTAATTTTTGTTTCTTAAATGGGAATAAATATAATACCAGTTACAGGGCATTTCAATAGGACATTTAAATTATTAGCTTTTTTACTTTTTCTTTTGGAAATATGCAGAAATAAATGGTAATAAAATTCCCCAGTGTGAGTGCAGCTGATATAAATCAATACCACTGGAAAACAAAAAAAAAAGATCTCTAACCACAAACAAACAGGATGATGCAGAACCTGTTAATATGTAGGACTCAGGAGCAGGAAGCATGTACCTCTAATAGCCCCTGTAGCAGTTGTACCTTCCATGGCTTTTACAATGTGACCCCAAAGGTCCAATTCCAAGAAGGAAATCATAAGAAAACCAGTGCAACCATTAAGATAACGGAATATTAATTTGTTTCTGATCCTAGATATTTTTTATAATACAGACAACAAGAATCCTAATAGAAATGAGGGGGGAAAACAAGTCCACATGCACCTACAGGACTCAACCAAAACATTTAACAGTTACTTTGACAATAAATCTTTTAATGTTTTGATCTAACAGCACAATGTTCATGTTCTCAAAACCAGCCTGAAGGGCTTCTAAATTAGCAAGTCAATGTTACCATGGTAACATAATGTACTACCAAAATGGACCACTTTTTATACATCCACTATAATCAAGTTTGTGACCAAGAAAGTAATAAAAATTTCTGCTTTTTCAATTTTGGGGTTTGGGTTTTGTTGGGTTTGATTCTGATTTTTTTTTTCCCTAACACATTCCTACAGCTTTTTATTTCAAAATTATCATTAAGATACACACAAGATTTGTTTTATTTATCATGCAGGAATAGATCCTGTATAAGCAGAAAAAGAATCACCACAAAAAAAAGCAGTTCTTAAGATGTGCTAAGTGCCTCTAGTTTCAGTTCCCAGACATACATGGTTTTTTTAACACCCCATCTCTGGTTTTACTTTTACAGACTGCTTGCAAGCAGAAACACTCTTTCCTTGTCACAATTATATTTAAACACTGTGACACCTCACTCAGAGCTTCTTACACACCAAGATCCTGTCCATCATGCTGTCTCAAATACCCTGAGGCACATTAAATGGCACTAGATGCCCTAAAAGTCAACCTGCCATTCTTGATCAGACAATCTTAAAACTGAGAATATTCAAGTTAAAAGCATTCTCACACAAAGTTCAATGTTCAAAAGACATCATCTTCACAGTCATCACATCCACACAGGCCAGAGTATCCATCTTACATTCACAAAAATTTGATAAAAATCTGAGTTTCTCTGTATCTTGAAAAACCAAAAAACAAACCAAGAACCACCATCACCCTGACAACAAACGTTCTCAATAGAAGCAACCCTCACCAACCAGCCGCACCATGCAGCACCTTCATACAAGCAATACCGTGGGATCCCATGAAGACAAAGGATCTCCATCCATCCCCGCAAGTTTTTGAGCAATGGTCTTTATTCATGCTGCATAAAGAATTTGAATCAAAATCTTTAAGATCTGTATTTGGATATTTTCTATTAAAAGAGAGCATCTCACTGTATATGAATATTTGTGTTGTAAGCCTGCTCTAACAACCTCCTGGGGGTACCCCTCTGGTGTTACCATTCATCAATATCTTTGGAAAAATACTGAGATTATATGAAATTTTCCTGACTCTTGCTGTGTTGAAATAAAAAAGTCATTGGTTTCTGGTTGCGTCTGTAAGAGCTAAATGCACTAGCTTATAATATCACTTGCCAATAGCACTAATGTTGTAAGCGGATCACTGAGTTCAATGATTTGTGAAATTAGAATTTTTTATTATGAAAATGAATAGGAATTTTACTTGCTTTTATTACTAGGAATATTTGTCAAACATTCAACTTCTCTACTTTTGATCTGGTTAATTTTATTTTACTCTTTTATTTAATATTCTTTTATTAAGTAATTCTTTTAATTTATTTTATTCTTTTAGGTAATGCTATCACTTATAGTTGAGAGGTAACGCCAAATAATTTTTTGATTTACGGAAACAACTGGCTATAATACATATTCCTTTCAGAAAGCTGGAGTGAAAGGAGGAAATTGCCCAAAACCACGATGAAAATCCTGTCAAAAAGACTTACACAAGCACAGGATTCCTCTTTGCTTTTCTCTACTACAGAAAACAGCAGTGAGCTTAGATCCCACCCCTCTCTGCCCATAGCTTTCAAAAAATTACATCCACAAGGTAATCTAAGGGAAGCTGTTCTCCTGGTCAAAGGATTTTCCACCCAGGGAAGAACATTAGTCAAAATACATGCTATCACAGAATGGTCTGGGCTGGAATGGACTTTAAAGCTCACCCAGTTCCAACTCCCCTGCCATGGGCAGGGACACTTTTCACTAGACCAGGTTGCCCAAAGCCCTGTCCAACCTGGCCTTGAAGTCTGCAAGGGATGGGGCATCCACAGTTTCTCTGGGCACCACCCTCATAATAAAGAACTCCTTCCTAATTTAAGGATTTAGTCTAAATCTCCCCTCTTGTCAGTTAAAAGTCATTCTCCCTTGTCATAACATTACATACTCTTGTAAAAAGTCTCTCTGCACATTTCCTGCAGGTCCCCTTTAGGTATTGTAAGACTGCTACGAGGTCTTCCCAGAGACTTAACTTCTCCTGCCTCAACAAGCCCAACTCTCTCAGCTTGTCTGCATAGGAGAGGTCATCCAGCCTTCTGTCTTTGTAACCCTCCTCTAGACTCAGTCTAACAGGTCCACATCCCTCTTGTGTTGGGTCCTAGAGCTGGGCACAGTACTCAAGGTGTACTCGTCAGAGCAGAGTAGGAGAATCACTTCCCTCAGCCTGCTGGTTATGCTCCTTTTGGTGCAGCTCAGAATACATTTGGCTTTCTGGACTGCAAGCAGACATTGACAGTTCATGTTGAGCTTCTTGTCAACCAACAGCCCCAAGTCTTTCTCAGGATTGCTTTCAATCCATTCTCTGCACAGCCTGTGTTTGTTCTCGGGATAATCCTGACCTATGGGCAGGACCTTGGACTTGAACTTTATGAGGTTTGCCTGGCTCACCCCTTGAGCCTGTCAAAGTCTCTCTGGATGGCATCCTTTCCCTCCAGCGTGCCAACTGCACCACACAGCTTGGTGTGACATATATGTGTAGCAGCATATATATGTACACATACACACACATGCTTACTTTCTCTGCATGCAAATATAGCACTACAGTATGATTTCCAGTAAGTGGATGCACTTATTTACATGCAAGTGACTTTCTGCTGCATGGTTGGCATTTGAAGAAAGAGTTACATGATACTCTTTTTGAAAAACACATCTACATGAATTGGACACCAAACTGAAATCACGCATAAAGCTCAGATCTAGCAGTGACCATCTTCAGGCTGCTTGACTTTCTAACTTTAAATGGCTGCTTTAGCATAGCCATGAAGTCTGTAAAACACTGCAGTGATTTATATGTATGGCTTTCTCTCCTGCTGATTGAAAAACTCCACAAACTTATCTGTTTGCTAAAAAGTAAAAAGGCCCTGTGTCTGCAAGTGTTCCAAATGTCGCCAGAAAACTGTAAGTTCAAGGGCATTAGCAAATGTATGTTCCCCCATTACGTTATAAAAGATGCAGTGTGAAAAATCCTTTAGGATAATCTTCTCCAAATCGTTCATTTTCCTCAATTTACATGAGAAAAAAAACCACCAGGTCTTTTTTGTAGATTGCCACAAAAATCACAGCTCGGGGTACTTCTTGCTGAACTTTGAGGTCTCACAATCTTGTCTTTTTCTGTCTGCTCTGAAGGACAGGTCCCATTTTGGATTATCCCATTTATAACATTAGGTAAAATAATCCCCCCGCACTCCCAAAAGTTCTAACAGCTGCATCTTAATTAGAAAGAAAAAATGATAAGGACAGGAACAAATAGTTGTTACTGCTAAGCAGTGGCTCTGAATCCCAAGCAGTTGCCTTTCTGCCAAACATGTGAGTTGTAAAACTAAGGTGCTCAAAACTAAACACCAAAACTATACTACTGCTAATAAGGACACTGTATTTTCATGATAAAAATGCAGGAAGCGCTAGTCAGTTTCAAGCTGCACTTAATTTGAACTTAATCCTTAAGTGTAACTCATAATTTATGGGAAGTAACTTGAAATACCAACTGTGGTATACAACTTAATAGCTGGCACGCCAACTGCTGAAATGGTTCATACATCTGGTAGCGTTTATACCATGCGAACTGCTGGGAAGGTGGAAAAATTAGTTATTTTTATTGATGGCTATGCAGAGAATGAACAGGTCCTCTTGGGTGAAGGGCACCAGTGGGTCAACGACAGCAGAGCTCTCACTTTATGTCCATTTGCTGCATGTCTGATTGCTTGTCTTAAAATACCTGGAGAATTCCACTCTTTGTCAGAGAAACATTTAAAATACAGTCTTCTCCTGTTGAGGATAATGATTATGCACATGGATAAAAAAAAAAGAAATTGCTGTGACAGTGTAAAAGAGGTGTGACTTTACAAGGGGAGCGCAGTACAAGTCTGGACCTTTCTGCATCATCTAGGCAGCAATACGTGGAAGGAAGGACAGCGGCTGCTGGGCAGCTACCCCACCACCCCACCTCACTGTGCTCCTTGCTGCCCCTATCCTCACCCTGTGACTGTCCTTGCAGCAGGGAGAGGAAGAAAAATACCATTCTGAAGTGTTTTGCAGTTGCTTAGCAACTGCTAGAAAACCCCAAGAGACTTCAGTGAATGAGCTGACACATACACCTCTATAAACATGTTGAGGGTGACAAAGTGCACCACAACGCTGTCAGACATCTCAGCCCCAGGATGCCCCCAATCCCAACACCAGCATGTTCCTCCTCACCTTTCAAACCTGTTTCCAGCCTCTGCTTACTCATTCATCCCAAAACTCCCAGAAGCACCAAAAGGCATTGCAAAGTGCCTGTGTGCTGGCAAAAAGATTATTTTTAATTGCAAAGAGGCTGGCTACACCTTTCCCTCAGTTACCACACACCTACAAACCAGGACTGCAGTCAAGATTGAAAAGCTGCCTCTGAAGTAGCTTTCCTGTGGTAGAGACTGGGTTCCTTCCCAAGCCATGTAATGCATGGCAGTGACTATTACCAGCTATTCCCATGCCTGCTACCAGTTTCAGTGGGAAGCTATGGTCAAATTGCATAAACATTTTGGCTTCTGCTATCACACACCATCATCATAGAACAGTTAGGGCTGGAAAGGACCTTAAGATCATCTAGTTCCAACACCCCTGCCAGGGGCAGAGACATCTCCCACTAAACCATGTCACTCAAGGTTACATCCAACATGGCCTTGAACACCATCAGCGATGGAGCATTCACAACTTCCCTGGGAAACCCATTCCAGCGCCTCATCACCCTTATAGCAAAGAACTTCTTCCTTATATCCAATCTAAACTTCCCACTTTAAGTTTGAACCCATTTTCCCTCGTCCTATCACTACAGTTCCTCATGAAGAGTTCCTCCCCAGCATCCTTATAGGTCCCTTCAGATACTGCAAGGCTGCTATGAGGTCTCCACACAGCCTTCTCTTCTCCAACCTGAACAGCCCCCAACTTTCTCATCCTATCTTCATAGGGGAGGTGCTCCAGTCCCCTGATTATCCTCATGGCCCTCCTCTGGACTTGTTCCAACAGTTCCATGTCCTTTTTGTGTTGAGGACACCAGAACTGCACACAGTACTCCAAGTAAAGTCTCACAAGAGCAGAGTAGAGGGGCAGGATCACCTCCTTTGACCTGCTGGTCACACTCCTTTTGATGCAGCTCGGACAAACTTGGCTTTCTGGGCTGCAATGCCAGCTCATGTTCATTCATCAACCAGCACCCCCAAGTCCTTCTCCTCAGGACTGCTCTGAATGCCAAGTGTTTTTATCATTGTGCCAAGCGTTTTTTAGATTTTCAAACCTGATATACACATGTAAACACACAGATTCTGAAGGGGAACAAAGATTCTTCCACCACTCTTCAAACTGACACTAGGTCCACATCATTTACATAAACCTGACGAGATGATACAGAAGCTATACTTAAAAAAAATCTTTTCTGTTTTACAGATGTGCCATGTCACAGCAGAATACATACGGGGGGAAGCCCCACCACACTGCAGTGCAACGAGTTTTAAATTATCAATAAGGAAGATAAGCCTAAGGAAAAGTAAAAAAAATATGCCAGGAATTAAACCACTTCTAAGCACTGCTAGTTAGATTCAGAAACAGCCTTCCAAGAGTAGCAACATGGCCAAGAAACTGCAGCTACATTTGAACTGTCTACCCCATCCCTTCCACAGCCATCAAAGACCACCTCAACCACCTAAGCTGGTTGGAGAAGATGAACCACATCTACCTGCCAATTTCTCTCCACTGACTGCAAAGGGTACCGTGGCAATGAGATTGGCTTAGCATGGCCAAAGGCATCCCACCCTGGGGGCAAGCTGTCCCAGCACAGGGGGTCCAGGGGCAGTTGAGATACCCCTCTTTATACCAAATTACCACTCACACCAATGTCACCTTGAAGGGAAACAGCCAGAGTTTGAAATCTGGCTGTTCCCTGTACTTTTAGCCATTTTCTGTGAACCTTAACACTAACACACACACTTCACTCACACATATTACCTTTACGATAAAATAACTTCAAATGCTAGCCCCACTGTAAGCCCAGAAGAAATATGTTGACACATTTCTAGAAAGCAGAAAAGCTCAGAGCCACATTTAAATTCCAAGATGCATCTTGTTTCCTGTGCTTACTTCAATCCTTAAAACAGGAAATTCCTTCATTTTTTAGTCTTTTTCCCTGCCTCCTTTAAAATAGTATCCAATAGTCTTTCAAAACTTACCTGCTCTAAGCTACCGACAGTGATTTTTACTTATGACAGAGCTGTGATGGTGCTTCACAAGCATCTCACTTGGCACCTCCAAGGGATCCATTACATTATTTATCCTCATAATATCCAGTATACGGAAAAGTAATACAAATTCTCAAGAAAGCTACTGCTTGTATATCTCTCATGAATATCTAGTAGCAGAAGTTTCCTTATTTCTTGTTAACACTGTCCCAGAGATTTTAATAGCCACACACCCTCAAGTGTATTTATGTGAACAGTAAAAATAAAGGTAAAGGCTCAAATAAATAGGCATGGTGGTGTTTGGGGTTTTTGGGGGTTGTGTTTTCTGGGGAAAGAGAAGTAGAGGGTTGTTTTCTAATGAAGTGACCACACAGTAGCATTGCCAATTGCTTTTACTGGAGCTAATGAAGGCAGCACAGTTTTGAATAACCTGGCAAACAAAACTGGACTTTCAGGCAGCTCTTAAAAAATCCTAACACCAAATCTGAAGGACAACAAACCTCCCTTGGCTTTTCAGAATAGTATTAAACAGGATTAGTTAATTAATGCTTGGAACCACCAAGCAGGTTGGACCTGGGTCACTCCTGTTTCATCCATGAAGAAAAGCTTTTGGTCAGTGGAAGAGAGGTGCAGTAATTAATGGAATTCCTAGTTCCTGAAGGAAGACTGCTTGCCCTCCGCAAGGCCACAACACAGTGCTTAAAGTCTTCCTAAATGACATGGGTACCTTTGCTCCCACAGCCACCACACCTGCACATATTATTTTGTGAAGCTCCAGAAAATACACAGAGTTTGTTTAAGGCTTTCAATACCAAATAGCACCATAACAAGTTGTACTTCTTTCCATTATTCTTTAAGCTGTCCTTTCTCTTATATTAACATTATTCTTTATGTTCCTGCCCAGGCCAATTTGCTTCTCTAACTGATGATAATTCTCCTTGCATACAAATCCACTCATCTAGAAATTCTACTGGGTTAGACTTGTTATCTGTAATCAGTGAGGCCACCTCAGTAAGTTTCTATTGTGCTACAAGCTTTTCCCTACTATCTGTGCAGAAAAATCTCAGCAGATACGATTCTCTAGATGCACTGGTATGAGTACAAACGCATATCCTTCTTAGAAGACAATTTTGTAGGTCTTAACTTTTCAGTTAAGACTTACAAAATTCATTTTGAATGATTGCTTGGTGATACAAGGTAAATGAAAGTAAGACCATGAGACAGTGGAGCATGCTGAATTGATTTAACAGTATTAGCTCTTCCCAGGTGGAAAGGATGTAAAACAAAGCAAAGAGATAACTGCTTGAAAGTGTAATGACATGGTGACTTACAATGACATTCTAGAGACAGGAAACCAGTATTTTGCTAATATATGAGAGATGATAGATAACACTAGGATATCTTACCAAGACTTTCAGTACTGGGCACAACAGAGAAAAAGGAACCAACAAAAAGATGTAAAGAGGGGTGATATGATCAAAGCCACAGGCTTGGGAAATGCTCTTTCAAGCAATATTTAGAACTGATTGTAAGTGGGACAAGGTGCTTTCATCCAGGATAGAAAAGTGATGGTGGAGTACTTCAGTATGATGGAATATTTCACAGGACGGGCAGATAGGGAAGGCTGCAACTTAGACACACTATGTTGGGAAAATCTTCAAGATTTGGGTTTCTCTGGTTTGCAAGGGCCTTGGGGTAGGAAGGACTGGTCAGTTTTTATTCACTGATACTGTATATGATGACTGCCTTTTTAAAAGTGTCTATTTTTCATCATTATTTTTAAAGATTAACAGATTTAAGGCAGGAAGAAAAAGATATTTTCCGATCCAGGTGGAGTGCAGAACTTTTACCTTAGGAAAAAAATTATGAAACTGGTGTAAGTGCTACTTTGTCTGGAAAGATTATCATAAAGGCTCTTTATGACACACAGCTCTCAGAAGGCTAACTTAACAACAGCGCTAGCTACACAAGAAAGTGACCTTTATTGATAAGAAATATTGGGACACTTCAGGGGTTTAAAAGACTCTGAAACCAAATTCAAGATTCCAGCTGAGTAAAGGACAACTCAGAAGAGAGACTAATGCTAGCCCTGGTTTTACGTACTTAAAAATTATACAGACAAAAAACACTTCTATACAGAAATAAAAGTTGCAATCTAACCATATCAGAGGGAACACAAGCATTCAAAACTGATGCAGACTACTTAAAGACTTAGTTTCAAGGGAAAGTACATTTAAAGAAATACAAATCATCTCAGGTAACAGCTCATGTGAAATAAGGATGTTAAGGAAATCCTCTTGGACTCCAAAACTGTGCTAAAATCATGCTAGATACAACAGGGATTGAAACGGAATTACACCCAGTATATAGTTTTGCTCTTTGAGAAAGTAAAATGCAATTATTTTTTTAGGCTGTATCAGTTCTGCATTGGTAACTGGGCCACCTGACTTCTCCCACAAGTGAAAAAGATTGAAATGAAGCAGTAGTAAAAACTAAATTTATCAGCCTGTTCCGCAGTATTAGCAACTCAGCTCTAAATGTGATAATTTCATTTTGAAGGCAAAATGAAAATGGGATCCCCATAAGCATCACTGCAGCTGGGATTTTGTCCTCTTTGTAAAAACACAGAGATCCTAAATTCTTCCATAGCAGAGCAATAGTGCTGATACAGTGGTGCAAGGTACAGGAATGTGCTTTGATTGCTACTTCTGGCTGAAAGAAACCAATCACTGCAATAATCTCAAGTTGTCATAACCACCTCAAATTGTCCCAGCATTGCTCACAAAAGCACCTAGTGCAGATGTGACTTTGTGTAACCTGCAATCGTTGTTCCAAAACTACTGGGCTTGATCCTATGGGATCCTCCAACAGGCAGGTTTCAGGAATAAAGTATCTTATGACAGGAGCTCATCCAACACCTTCACAATTAATGAAAACTCCTTTCCGGCTGTCAGGAAAAGAAGGAAACAACGCACCCTTGTACATGTTGCCTCCAGAAGATGCATACTACTAGAACCATTTTGAAGATCTGACAATAAGTCACTAAAACTCAAACCCTTCCTTGGGGAATACTATGTTAATTTCCAAGTAGCTGAACAGGAACTCTTGCCAATTCTACCACCTATTCCCTATGGAGTTTGGAAGGGCAGGATCATGCAAAGAAGCAGCAGCCACACCAGTGACAACCTACTGCTCGCTCACTGCTGGCAGTGCCAAGACGGCCTCTCACTTGTGGGGCAGCATGATTTACAGGCAGGTCTCACTTTTATTGAGGAATTTCACATCAAATGTTCACAGTGTTTCCACAAATATCATGAAAAAGAAATGAAAAACAAGTTTTAAATTTAAAACATGGAACAGGACATTTTCTTCTTGATTCAGATGGCCAAACAGTGCTTGAAATTGAAATTCACAGCACATGTGAGCATTATAGACTTGGGAATAAATGGCTTGAAAACACACATGGAAGAAGAGAAAGAAGAACCAGGAAAGGAGACTTCAAGATGTCCATACAAACCCATTCCTTCTTCATGCATGTTTGTGATACCTGACAAGACAACCTCTCCACTACAGGTTAACTCTGAAGGATTTTCAAAAGATAATTGCATGGACCAAATCTGTTCAAGTGTAAAAAGTGTAACGCCCAACTGCTAAACTAAAATGAAACAGACAGAGGTGGGGGAGTAGTGTAGTTCATAAGGATTAAGGGATTTATTAATTACTGAAAATTCAACAAAATTGAATGGCTGTGATTGAAGCTGAAATGTTAAGCATGAGACCAAGGAAGTGTTCAGATCGGTTTATTTAATCAGCAATAGAAAAACTTATTTTTGCAAGAGCTTTACTGTCTCAGAAATGTCCAAATGGCATTTCTAATGTATGTCAAGACCTGTGAACAAGCAGGAAAAAATAAATCCCATACTATATTTGAACACAGCACCAGAAGAGAAAACATGGCATTGACATGTACTTAAACAGCAAAATTCCAAATGCTTATGGGAACAAAGACAATGGTTTCTGCAACTTCAAATATAAAACTTCAGGTCTACATGCTCTGTCATTTACCATGGCCAAGACGTAAACAAAGACAACCTATTCAACCCCAAACAACATAATACTAATGATGGTGATCATTTAAACAAGGGGAAAATTGACCTTAATGTGGGCAGAAAGGAAGAAAGAAACCATGTTAATGCTATAAGGCAAGATTCAGGGCTTTGAAGGGACATGATGAAGAGCTGCGCAAGTGTCCCTTTTTCCATACAAAGTTATCCAACTGATACTTCAAAGGATGCTCACAGATAGCTTCTTCCAATGCTGCCCCTGAGGGTCACCCTTGTGCTTCATTTGTATATGCCAAGAGACAAGATGTCATTTTAGCAGTCAGTCTTGTCCAGCTCCCTAGTTTTCAGCAATGCTGTCACACCTACACAGCTACTGTGGGCTGCAGAAAAGGGGCTGAATACCAGCAGAGCAGCAATTATGCAATGCAGGACTCCAGTAAGCATGTGCATAAATACAAAGCGCCTGTAAAGAGTTCTCAACTCAGGCCAGTTTTTCCATGTTTACCACTTAATTTGGAGCTATGTTTTTGAGAAAGGGGAGTCCAGCTGGGGGCACACCTCCCTCTTCTGACCCAGAGCCTTTTGGTCTCCTCTCTCACAGATCTCCTGCTGGGCAATTTGTGCCCACTTAAACTGTAATGTGGACTGCAACAAAGACATAATTATGTATGAGCTGTGCTCTACATAAATTATCTAAGAAAAAGAAAGCTTTCTTTAAAGCAATTTTTACTATACAGACAGCATATTACTGTGGAAGGGAAAAATACTTCAATGGCTGCATAAAGCACAGAAAACTGTATGAAATGCATTTGTATGCGTTTAAGAAAATTATAAAAACGTTCTCCTCCTCCTTTTTTCATCTCAGGTTTGTCCTAGCATTCAGGGGTCCTTACATAGCAGCCAGAAACAGGTAGGTATATACATTCATGTGTATATTCATACGTAGGGATAGGTACAAAATGTGAGGTAATTTTGGACAGCAAAACTAATACAGAAAAAATAACTAGAGTTACAAAGCCTGTTTGGTCTGGTGTTTGGAGACTTCTAGTCACAGAATCACAGAACAGCTGTAGCTGGAAAGCATCTCTGGAGACTGCCTAGTCCTGTTGAAAGCAGGGCCACCTACAGCAGGCTGCCCAGGATCACATCCCAGTTGGGTTTTGAATACCTCCAAGGATAAAGACTCATCCTCTCCAGGACAGAACCTCTGGCAATCTGTGCCAGCATTTGGCCATCCCCAAAGTGGTTTCTTAAGTTTAAATGGAATCTTCTGTATTTCAGTTACTGCCCATAGCCTCTTGTACTGTCATGGGATACCAATGAGAAGAGCCTGGCTCCAAATTCTTTCCTCCCCCCTGTTAAGTACTTATATACACTGATAATTCCATACTTAACTTTAGTGAGAAGCAGAAAAAAACCCTCTGCTTAGGATTCTTGTGTTTCCACAGTACTATGCTCCGCAAAAGCCAGAGCCTGCTACAAATGGCAGATGCACATATTTCTTGGAGATGAGGGAAGCATCAATACAGTTTCAGCAAGCTTAAAGAAAAAAAAATAAAATCAATGATAATTCAGCACCAGATGGATTTAGTATTTGCAGAAGTCTTCTAAGAATGGATGTGTTTTAAGAGTTAGTTGCAGACATGCTTTTGATGCAAATTTAGATTTCAGTCATGTTGAAGTAAAAAAATAAGGAAGTGTTAAGTTGCCTTGCAGCTTAAGGAAAGAATAAAATACTTGCAAAACCTCTGGCTCTTTGGAGAACTAAAAATGACAGTCTGTAGTAAAGAAGCATCCCAGTTTTCCCTACAACTCCTCATCAAGATGCACTACAGATGAAGAATCCAAATTCTATGCACTTTAGGACTAGATGGGGGCATGATCCACTTGGTCATTGCTGTGCAAGGATTTAATGAAGGCACCCTGAAAAACCTCCTCCCAGTAGTCATTGCTGTGCAAGGATTTAATGAAGGCACTCTGAAAAACCTCCTCTCAGTAGAGAGCCTCTAAGTGCCTCGAAGCCTTTAGGCATCCAGTGCAGCAATTGTGAAAAGGTGACGGCAAGAAGAAGAGTAAAATAAATGTGACTTTAAGGCAGTCAGCACCCACCCAACTTGGAGCCAAGCACGCAGCAGTGAAGCTGTCAAGATTCAGGTCAGCAATGTGCCACCACTGCCTGAGACACTGACAAAGAGCAGAAGGGGTAGAAGGAGCTCCTTCAGCCAAGCTCTTACAGAAGTATGGCTGGTGTGAGGCACATGCATGGATGCATGATAGAAAGGAGCCCTGCCTGCAGAAAGTGGTCAGCAAAGCTCATTAATCACTTTGGAAAGGCCTGTTCTAGAGACGACAGGAAGATGAAGGGAGATGCTTGCTTTCAGTAAAGCGGTAACAGGCTGAGATAAAAAAAGCAAATATTTCAGACTCACAAAGGTCAGAGGTAAGATTTGTACTTGTCAGAATGAGATTTCCAAGCAGAAGCCAAGGACATCTTGCTCCAACAAATAAATAAATAAATAACAACCAGAAAAATATCAAGAATCTCTGGTAAGATAACTTAAATACCTCACCTGTGTGCTGTCCTCTGCCTCTGCCTACAAGGTATTTTTGGATATACACACATACCCCTGCCCAAAAGAGAGCAGCGGCTGCAGATGTCAACACATACATGGCTGAATGGTGGATAGAAGCTGAAGGGCAAAGAAAGACAGACTGAAGAGTAATTTGAATGGGAAAATGGGGCAGACAAATTTAGAAAGGAGGCTGCAGCAAGGCAAGAGAAGAGAACTGTGGGGAAGAGAAACAACAGGCAGCAAAACAATGAAGGACAATTACACCATTTTGAGGTCTTGCTCTGTTGCACACACTACTGTACCAGCCTTCCACATAAAATTAGCAGAAGTCATATTGCTGCTGCTGGGCTTCCAAAACAGCAGTCTCTGCACTCCACAATATGCTAAAGGTAAATCGGGTGGAGGTGGGAGAAGAGGGAGAAGAGGAAGAGGACAGACAGAACAGGACCACGGATTGCAGCAGGGTTGACATTACAGCAAAGAAAGAGGAAGTGATATAACTTATGAGGTCCCTCATACATCTTCTGATTAGACTGCTGTTGTAATGTCATGTTAGAAATACAAAGCTGCACACTCATTTCCAGATGACTGCAATGCCCAAAATACACAATAGCAATTATGACTGGAACAGAAGGAAACCATCCTTACCCTGAGAAGTTTGTACTGCAAGTGCTTATATAGACAGAGATCGTTATACTGATCTTACAATATTTTTCACTCTTTTTAAAGATATTAGCAGTAATAATGCAGTTTATAATACTAAAGCACAGACTGTTCAGCCTACCTTGCAAGCCTACAGTTTATGATCACATAAAAGATGCCTCTTCTTTATTGGTTTCCCTCATCCTCTCCTGCCTTTTTCGGCACAGATTATATAGGTAAAACCCACTTTGGATCAGGGGTTTTATGTGTGTTATGAATTTGCATTATAGGCCAACACCCCACATCATATTAACATCTCTTCAGTATCATTATCTACAAAACTCTGGAGAGTTGGGGCTGCTCAGCCTGGAGAAGAGGAGGCTGTGGGGAGCCCTTGTAACACTCTTCCAGTACCTAAAGGGGGCCTACAAGAAACCTGGAGAGGGACTTTTTACAAGGTCAGGCAGTGATAGGAAAAGGAGGAATGACTTTAAGTTGAAATTTACCATAAATCTAGGGTAGATTTAGATGAGGTATTAGGAAGAAGCTCTTTACTGTGAGGATGGTGAGGCACTGGAACAGGTTGCCCAGAGTTGTGGCCGCATCATCCCTGGCAGTGTTCAAGGCCAGGCTGGATGGGGCTTTGAGCAACCTGGTCTAGTGAAAGGTGTCCTTGTCTGTGGCAGGGGGGTGGAACTGGATGATCTTTAAGCTCCCTTTCAACGCAAACCATGCTATGAAAACCATCAGCCAAGCCTTAAAAGAACCAGTTATTACCATGGAGCCTAAATAGATGCAGGAGCCAAATATTCACAAACATGTGAAGATGTGCACACCACTGCAAACCCAGATATTCATATTTCTCCCTGTCAAATGCAATAAACCATGCAAGTTGTATTACACATTGCATGACCTTGCACAGGATGTGTTGCTACAGACTTCCTACTCAGGGAGCAGAACAGCCTAATCTTTGGGCTACTCTATCAACTTCCAAAATGTTAAGCTCCTTTAAAAGAGAGGCAAGAATTTTATATCCTTCTTTGCCATTAATTGGGATTCTGTAGTATATACATTCATATTAGGAAGGTATTAATGGATACAGTAAAATCATTCTAGAAGACCCAGCATGCAGCCAAAAAGATAGATGGCCATATAATCATCAGCAGTGTAAATAATATACAGTTTCAATTAACAAACCAGTATATCACAGAAGTATAAGACAACTGCATGACAGGGCATAAAACCAAGTAATATCTGTTACGGAATGGCCGATTCTTGTTTAGAAACAATACATTTACAAAGTGAGGATCTGGGCTGGAGATGGTTCAGGTGTTTTGTGGAAAGGCTGTAGCAAATAGCTGTGTCTACAAGTAGCTGTAGTGCATCCATGAAAGGTGACATGAAACAGAGACAGGAATCTTTTTATGAGGATTACGTAGACAAAAGCATTCAGGATTACTATTTGCCAGCCGCATATACATTCATTCTATCAAGCCACAGTTAATATCGCAGGTAATAACATTTAAGAACAATTAAAATTAACTGTAACAGAAGCTTGCGTGAAAGAAGAAATTAATAATATTCATTTTGTCTTCAATTCACCATACCACTGCAGGTGAGAAATGCAAGTAGAAGATATTTCATTTCCTGCTCAGTAAAACACAACCTTCCTCCAAACATTGTGAATGCTTGACATGCAGATGCCTAGAGCTAGGTATATTTCATCCACTGTTTAAATTTCTGACTCTGCATAGTTAGTCCCCAGACTAACTTGTGCCAGGCAGCCAGTATCCCTGCAGGAGGGCAGGCATTCCCCACTGTGGGCTCCTGCCTATGCCCAGTCCCTGGGCATGGGAGCACTCATGTCCCAAACTGGGGCTTTTGGATGTCTTGACCATTTTAAACATGCAGACATTTCATCAGCAAAGTAATAACAGGAGTTGGTTCCACAAAGAGAAGAAAAGGAAAAAGGAGCTTTAGGGCACAATGTCATCTCATTCTAATGTAAGCCTTTATACATATATATCACTTACAGATACTCAGCTTAAAAACTGCAAATACAAATCCTGAAAAATAAACATTGTGGTAATACTTTAAATCTCTGCAACTGTTTTTCAGGAGTCTCTCTTTCATTGCTAAAAGACTACAAAAAAAAAAAAAAGACAAAAAACAACCCACACCAACCGAGAAACATTAACCTCAAGAAGTATCATTTTTCCCCTTCAGACTTGGTATGGTTTTAAAGGTAATGCAAAACTCAGTTACATGCATAGCAGTAAAAAGACATAATATTTTAACAAAACAGAGCTAGCGTAGCATTGTTAATTACAGGCACTGGGTTTACTGCATGTATCCATGTTCAGCTAGCAGCCAAAGCTAGTGTTTCTGAAAACACTACTGTTCAAGGAGTATGTATCAATTTGATTATAATGAGTACTGGTAGGACATCGAAAGTGTTAACAACATATTCACTTCTATACATATAGTGTTAGACAGTGTAAGTGATTCTTTCTCGGATATATATACACACGCATATACACAAATAAAACACGTGAGACCTTATTTTTTGCACTGTACTTTTGTGCCCTTACCATACGTATGCATACTGCACTCTTAACTGAAAAGAAAAGTTTCCCTTCCAGATAACAGAGTACTTACTTGGCAGTTTATCTACAGTACAACATATCAGAAATAAGAACATTTCAAGAGATGCACAGAAACATGCTATGCTTGCCTATGCTAACAAAGAGTAATTAAAAACTTTTACATCAAGAAACACAATGGTAAGCCTGAATGTAAAATCTCATCAACAATAATCTGAAGTGTGCTACATTTCCTGTAGCAATACACTAGTTACAGTTAAAATATGTTTATAGCAACAAAGCTGACAACTTTTTAAAGAGCAACGCACATAAACTGTTGCATCCATTTGTTTTCTTTGTTTACACAGAAGAACAATGAGGATGTAACAAAAAGGGAAGCAATAACAAAGTAGCTTATTCCTTGCTATTGATGCATTGAAAATTTAAATTACACTGCCACCAGTTTGTTTCATGACTGTCATTTTTTCTGGTGATGCTTGCATAGATCAGTACAGCTGGTTTTGGAGACAGAGATGCACATACTGTAATACCTGTTGGTGCAGCATTATAGTTCCAGTGGGTGGTAGTATTACCTGTACCCACCACCAAAAAATATGGCAACTTCTGTATCATTTTTCCAGCTGTGCTTTATGTTACTTACAAATAATGATAGCTCAATATGTGGAACAGAAAATATCAGCCTCTTGTAAACACACTGTCTGGATATGGTAAACATATCATTCAGCTGGGGATATTACTTTCTATGTCTATTACAAGCATTGCCATTATTTACTCCTTCATAGGATGCTGTTGCAGAGGTCATAAAGATGTAAATATATTAATTTAGGTAATCTTCTTGTTAAAAAAGGTAGAAGGCATAGTTTAACTCAACCCCTTTAAGACACTTCTGGTTGGCAATTTGGAGCAACGAGGGAATATGAAACAGCCCGAGGAACAACATGCCTTCATGTCCTGAGTCTTCCCTGTTCTGACTTAAATGTTACCACACAAAAATGACATTTTCCAAGTCTACACAGGAGAAAACATCTTTGGAAATAAAACCCAGGGGAATGTAGACACCATGATAATTGTTCTAGTTAACTCCAAAAATCCAGTGAAACTGGTATGCACCAGCTGTGATTAAACCTCCCAAATACTTCTCCTTTTGAATATGATATCACAATTAAGAAAAAACGTGTATCTCTTGCACCCACAACCATATGAAGCCAGTAACTGAATAAATGCGTGCATTTAAGGGTATCTACTCAGGAGGTAACAGCATAGTTTCATACCACATACTTTTAAGAGTGAGCAACTTAAATTTTTGCTGTGGTTTATATAGAAGGAAAAACCTCTTCCTGGATAAGTGCAGGGGGAAAAGCTAAGACTAACACCAAAATAGCTCCAGTTCCTAACATCTTTCTGATCCTGGCTGAGACAATCTACTCGTACCTTGGACGCATGGTGGCAGCCAGCCAGCCAGATGACTGGTGACTTAATATACAAGTTCATGGGGGCCCTGGAGTCTGACAGAGACAAGGGCATTAACTCTGAAGTCTAAACAGTCAGCTTCAATATTCTAAAGTCATCAAATGAGGCATGTCTATATTAAGAGAATTTTTTTTTAATAGTTAACGCTTGCTTCCTTCTGTTCTGAACAGCTTTCACTGTAAAATGTGCTCATTAAATATGCATGCCTTTTATAGGAAAAGTTGTGATCAATTGATGCGTAGGTCAAGTATGAAAGAACTTAAATGAGTATGACGCTATGATAAACACTTTAATAGTCTCAGAATAACAGAGGAAAAGATCGGTATATATATCTTGTTATACAAGATATATATAAACAAGGCTTTGGGCCAGAATTCAGCCACTGAGAACAACACACATATATACCTATCTACATGTATAAAATACATTTGTGTGCAAGCAAAGGATATACTGTAATTTATAAGGCAGGGTGCCTTTAGTTTAACTATGAAAGCCACTTAAAATAAAACCAGTGGATGAAACAAAAGAATCCACCCAAACATGAAGGCTCCAGCATCTTTGTTGAAAGAACAATAGCACATTACTCCTCATCCCTCTATCTTGTAGCAAGAGAACCATGAAGATAGTTAACGGCTGTGATCAAATTAAGAATACTTCACAGAATCGTTATTTAAAATAAACACTATTTATAGAGATTCATCTTCATATGCCAATAGTTATAAATGCTCTAAATTCAACAGCTTGGCAGAAAACATCCCAATAAAAGAAATATTTCCATTAGCATAACAAAAGGCAACGAGTAAAATCACTCACACACACAGAGGCTCAATTTTTCAAATGAAAGCAATATTCCTGTATAAATGCACTCTATTTTTGAACTAAATCCACTCAAATGATATGTTTTGTAATCTGATAGCTTTCCCACCAGAGTACACATGAAATTAATGAAAGCAAAATCAAATTAAACAGATGACATGATTAACAGTATTCTTTTCATGCATGACTGTTTTACTGGAGAGATAAAGACCTGAAAGTAATTACCACCAAGTAAAACTCCTTCGATGACCTCTCGGCTTGCAGCTAGCAGTCCTTAAATACTGATGTTTTGCAACAAAGACCAGTGCCTTTCATATGTGGTGGGCTTTCTTTTATGCTACAAGTTGAGCACCTCTCCCGTTGCATGCACACAGTACCTCTGTATCTATGCCTGTAATGCAGCATAAAGATTACTGGGGAAACCTATCAAACCGGCAGGCAGCAACCTCCTCCGCCAATAAGCGGGAGGCACATGCAGAATCCAGCACATGCTCGCTGAGGCTCGCAGCCTGTCACCGCTGCTTAGCTGGCTGCTAATCTAATTATAGCCCTTCACCACAGCACAGGGCTGCTGAGGCACCGCGCACGAGATGAGAGCTGGACAGATTATTATACCTTTTAGCCGAAAGCATTGACATTTGAGACTGGTACTTGTCTGGGTGCATAAATAAAAGAAAGTCATAAAATGGTTTGGGTTAGAACAGAGCTTAAAGATAATCTAGCTTCAACCCCCCTGCCATGGGAGGGACACCTTACACTAGACCAGGTTGCTCCAAGCCCTGTCCAACCTGGCCTTGAACACTGCCAGGGATGGGGCAGCCACAGCTTCTCTGGGCAACCTGTGCCAGTGTCTCACCACCCTCACAGTACAGAATTCATTCATAACAGTTAATCTAAATCTCCCCTCTTTTCGCTTAAAGTCATGCCCCCTTGTCCTATCTCTGCATGCCTTTGTAAAAGTCCCTCTCTTCAGATTTCCTGTGGGCCCCCTTTAGGTTCTGGGAGGCTGCTATAAGGTTTCCTCAGAGCCTTCTCTGCTCCAGGCTGAACAAATACACACGCTTTTTTTGTTGTTTTGTTTGTTTGTTTGTTTTGCTTATTTTTTTGGGGGGGGTGTTTCTTTTTTTTTTTTTTGTTTCTTTTGTTATTGTTGTTATTGTTTTCCCAAATAATTCACCTACAAGGGAATTTGTCTCCATCTCTGAAAAAAAGGGATATATTTAGGAGTGCTGTTTCAGAAGCTGACCACTTGTAGTTTGCTAAGCCTGTTAGAAAGAGACAATAAAATGCAGGAGTTTTGAATGTACACAGTACCAGGAACATATACACGGTATGTCTCAGATCAGTTTATGTACAGTACTTCACAATCTACAATGCAGACCTCAGATCAGTGAGGCACCACATGCATGGTCTCAGCGCACAGTAACCCTACAGAAGTCAACAGGACCCTTTCTGTCCTTTATGTTTTCACGTGGGCAGATACTCAGATGACCTGAGGGCTTCTGTGTGCATTGGCACATAAAGTCCTAACTAAGCTTTCATGAGGCTATGGTAGAAATGCCAAGGAAATTTTTGCCATTATGCAAAGCAACTGAACTCATTTGGAAAATACCTAATGTGAGCAAATACTCCTTAGAAATATGGGGAACTAAAGTCTTACAGGCATCTTATAAATATGCAAGTCCACAAAGCTAAGGAATGTTATGATCTAAGAAACCACTGTGTTTTTGAAATATGCTGAGAGCTCAAACAATTTCAAGTAAATAACCATGGGAAAAAAATATATATAGGCACCTTTAGTTTAGTCTTTGTGGATAGTATATTTCAATTAATCTTCACTTTGCTTAGCATAAATAGGAAAAAAATCTTCCCAAGTTTCCTGTTCCCAAATGTTTCATATAATCACCTAAGTTCTACTCTGACCAAAAGGTTTACAAATGTCAGCGAGAAGATAGAAATACACAGCCTGCTTCTCCAAAGTGGTAGCGCCAGCCATCTCTTGCGAGATGCAGCACACTTTTCACCATCAGTATTGCCAAAATATAATAATGCTAAACTGTTACACATATATGCACTTTACAACACATTTTTAAGATATGCATAAAACTCATCCATAAACACTGCACTTACAAGACCCCAAAACCCCTATAATGCCCACACCAGCATTTTCCCTAATTCTTTAGGGAATCAGTATCAGGCACAGTCCAAGTGCATGATATTAAAGGCTGTTTATAAACATTTTTAACTATCATACTTACTTCAGTACAAAAAAATGTATTTGCTACTACATAAAATGCTCCTAATGGAACAAGACTTCAATGTGCTAACAGTGCAAGACCATATTTATTGACAATATGTAAATAGCTGTGTCACAGCTTTCTTAATCTGCCAGTGAAAATTGCTCATAAAGAGTTGCTCTGTGCTAGAAGCAGATTTCATTTCTGTACAGAAAAATATTCTAAAAGCAATATATGGTTAGAAATAAAAATGAAATGCAGGAATAGTGACATTTTTCTCCTTGATTCAACATTCAATCAACATTAAGTTTTGTGCTGCAATAAATGAAGGAGGTTGTTTTAAGTCTTCCTTTTCAGATTACATCATCCAAGGAGCTCATCAATTTTTATAAACTGTGCTTCTTTAAAATACTGTAGAATATTCTAAGTTTCTCAGTAGTACTGCTTGAAGCCAGAAAACTATGTACTGAAGAATAAAGGCAGACAGGGTCTTTATACAATGGTTACAAACTTAAGAGTTCAAGAGACATGTGAAGAAAAGGTGAGCCAATTATTTGATGATCAGATCCACAATGATTTTTAGAACAACTTTTTTCCAAAGGCAGCAACAGGGGAAGACGACCAATAGTCTTGACTCTAACCCTCTGATCCAGCTATTGGGAATGCCCATGTTTACTAAGCAAAGAAAAGACACACAAAATAATGAAAATCAAAGAGACTTAAATTCACACTCAGAGACCACCATGGCAACTATGACATGTACCAAAATGACCAAGAATCCTTAACAGGAATTAAACAGGCTTCAGCTGCCATGGCACACTCAGTTCTGGCTGCCTCCCACAGAAGCTGCTAAGCCTATGTATCCCCCATCTCAGCCCAGCAGCTCCCCAAGCCCTCGCTCCCACTTGCCTCCAATCTGTAGAGTTGCTAGCTCCGAGGGCATTGATAGCGTGTGTCCCCAACATAGGCTGCTGTAGCAGCATGCTCTCAACATACCACTGCAGCAGGGTTCTAGGAGTTGCTTCATTTTTCAAAACATCATTGTGGCAGCTGTAATTGGGGGGACACACTGACAACTGCAAAATTGAATTTCAAAAGACACCTACTTCCTTCTGCAACATAATCAACACTCACTATACCACTGTCACCATTTTTAGCCACTTCTAACCAATCATGATGATGTGCTGGGCAAGGAAAGTGTGGGGAACAGCACTGCAAGTCTGACATATGGAGCCAGGGGTAGTTTTTGAGGAACCATGTTTGGCAAAAGCAGGTAGCTAAATCTCCAACTGAGACTAATACAGAGCTCCACAAGCCTGTCACACCATCCATGGTGACTGCACGAGTGCCTGGACCATGCACTGGACGTGTGACAGGATACCACCATGTATAGGCATGCCAGCAACAGAGGTTTCATGAGGACACAATCACAAAAGACTGACGTCCCAGAAAGGTGACACAGGTCTCATGAGGACACAGTCACAAGAGACTCCAGCAGGTCTCTGTTGGAAGTGAATGAATTGTGAAAGGTACACGAGTTAGCCAATATTCGTCAGACTTTCATCGAAAGCAAAAGCCTGTACCTGGCAAAAATTATCAGTCTGTGCTAAGCTTCCAGTTCCTGTTTCTCTGCATGGAAACATAAGGTCTCTACAGTGCTTTCAGAAATTAAAAGCAAGTGAGGTTTTCTCCAGCTCTGTTCCTTGAGAGAACAGTTTTGATCAAATTTTTCCAAAACCATATGGCCTGAGGCAGATGCCCATCACAGAGGGAAGGAGAAAGGAAAGCCTATGGGGGTATCTAGAATTCATCATATGATGCTGGAACCAGCATCTTACAGTGAAAACTGCCTAGCTAGCACATTAATAGATTTTACACTTCATTTTGGCATATCTAAGTGAATAAACAGATGATTATTTCAGGAACAAATAACTTTACTGTATTATGACCACCTGTATAAGTACTTATCCATCCAACAACTTCAATACAAAAAATATAAAATGAAAAACATCTTATGTGGCTTCAACTAAACAGATTTCACTCTGGATACAACTAAACCTTTGACTTAAATATATACCCAATATTGCTTGGAATCTGCTACATCAAGATAATTAGATTTTGCAAAGTATAGTAAACATATGTAATGAAAATGAGTTGACAAAAAAGTTGGTGAATCAACATGATGCATTTCTAAAGGCAAAAGTATGGGTATTTCTAAGCTGCAGTCTTGAGAGGTTGAACTGAACCAATTACCCTAATGACTGTTTTACTCGGTTTGATACATTCATTAGACTTCGAGAATTAAGTTAAACCATCCCATGGTTATGTAGACATAATAAAAACATCATCTTCAGATTTTTGTGTGGCACTTTTTACATTTACACAGAATAAAAGATGAGGAGATTATTTTATCTTTTGCAAATTTTCCCCCATTTTAATTTTCCTCCCCAAAGAAATTTTTCAGTGTTAAAGCCAGAGATCCCCAGCAGGACAGCCCTATGATTGACTCGTACAGGGTGTTTTTTATAGCATTCACATTCACTTTTTTCTCAGAATCAAAAAGCCCCAAATAATCACCCCACACCCACATTCCAAAGGACATTACCATCTGTCACATCCACAGCCTTACATGTTGACAGTATCTTCACTCAAGACCTAATTTACTGAAATGAAGACACCGGTCCATCACTGCCACCTCAGAGAACAAGGCAAGGATCAGTTAAGCTGTAACTGATGTGTGCTTCATTCTACCACTGGAGGATGCAGTAAAGAAGTATTTGAAGTGAAGCCTGCAGGAGGTTTACTACACTGAGCTTCTGCTCTTTGGCCACACAAACAGATGTGGAAGAACACAGTTGGTATCCTGAAGAATGCAGAAAAGCCAAACACACATGACACTAATTTTAAAAAGTCATTTTAAACACTTCACATCGCCCTGAAACGAGTCTCCCATCACATACCACTCCAACACAACTCCATCTCAGTGCTGATCTCCCATTTCTCAAGTTCCTCCCATTTTTCCTTCAGTGTGATGTTTCCTTCCACATCTATAGCATATTTCAGCAATCACCTCAAACTATACAAATATTCTTTGTGCCCTCTTGACATTCCACCCTAGATATTTTTTCCCTCCTCTACCTTTCCCCACAGTTAGCAGCAAAGACTCAGTATGAAATGTCCGTTCCAGAAGGCAACGGACCTGTCAACACAACTGAGGTCTCAGCAAGACAGAAACATGTACCTCCTAGCCACCACTTTCACGACCTCTGGAAGACCAGCTAGGTGTCTACAAAGTTGGTGAACCACAGAAAGGGACCGCACAGCTTATCTGTAACACAGTAAGCTTAAGAAATAGCCTTAAATAGCATACCAGGCCATGGACCTTGTGCACACTTGACTTGCACAAAGTCAGTGATCATGACACTAGTGAGCCAAAGACTGTAAAATATATTGTAGAAAAGATAGCCTCTGCTTCCGAAGAGCCAAGTGAGAAAGACACATTAGCAGCCACTAACAGATTTAAGAGAACAATAAAAGAAAAAAATAAACCAAAACATGACTGATGTAAGATGCTGAAGTTCTAAAGCAAGGTATGCAAAAGTAAATGGCTCACAAGGACATGGGAGGTTAAAATTACATTGGAACAAGCAACAAAACTGCTTCTTCATATGTGGAGATACATTTTTCGTACTTGATGTGGTGGAAAATAAGGATTCTGAGAGCATTACTTAGGCCAGGAAGCTGACAGACAGGTACAAATTTTCCTCAGTGGAAAAGCAGAAAAAATAGACTTTGCAATATGGTAAGTATACTTCCAGTACCTGCACATTATTAATCTTCATCACTGCTACTGGCACTTCTTTCTCTATTCAGTACCACTTTCAGTATGACCACCTTACTGCATTGGGTGATGCTATCTCTGGTGTCTATAGGCATGACATGCCTATAGATGGGCCCAGGAAAAATTGAAATGTAAGTCTTCCATCCAAGGAGAGGTGTAATTTCACAAAAATGCTATGCTGAAAAGAACACAAAAGCTGAAGGATAAAATGTAACATTCCTCCCTTTGAAGGAAAACCACCATCAGACTTGCTCACTTCTGTAATTAAGAATGTTATTTCCAATTCTGAGTAGAAAGTGCAGCTCTGAGGCTTTCTTTGATCTTGTATGATGACAATGAAGACCCATCAAGCTCTCTAGAGTCCACTGTTTTTTTATTCTTCAAAGACTGTTCTCTGCTCTCTTAAATCTTGAGAAGGTGTTTATGTTGAGCAAGATGCAACTAGAAAGAAAGTCAGGATGCAACTGCTGGAACATGAAGTCATTCTTCACAGATGCTAACGCATACAGGCATTTGCTCAAAACTTACCCTGCTACCAGCCAGCTCACTGGGAGCTCAGCAGCTACAAACCTTTGAGACTTCAAGTCTCTAGTCCATCCCCATAATTCAGTTTCAGAGAAACTCTCAGATCTTATTACTTTACATGGGAGTCAGGGATATTCAGCACAATGAACCCCAGAAGAAAACTAGCTTTGAATGCAATGGCTTTGGTTACCATTTCAAGTTTGAAGTTTGAAGACAGCCTACTAAACTTCAAGAACTTTAAGCCAAATGTAAATTTAATTTTAATCTCAGATTGTTAATGACTAGAAATTGTGTCCATATAAAAACAGCAACTGTGACTTGCCATACCAGAACCCAGCCTCACAGTCTTCTTACGAGAAACCAGAAGCATTTTGCTGGCACAGATGAAAAGCCTGTCCAGGAAGAGAGGCTTAATTATTAAACAGAGCAAGCCAAAAGTGCTTTTATGAGAGTCTTCAGGACTCTCATTCCACATAATGTTGCTGAAGAAAACCATACTTGCATCTCAGGCAGCTTGTAGACCTGGAAGTAACTGTGAGGCTGATAAGATCCCAGACCCTTCTTCCAGAATGGCTTGTGGCTTTTATCCAATCCTCTATTGCAAAATGAGCACACAAGTAACATAACTAGAGCTATGAAAAATCAGTATAAATGGGGACAGACAAGTGGCACCCCTCAAGCGTAGAGACTCTCATCCCTTGATTTCATCCTTTTTCTGACAATTTGAGCAGACATTCCGCTTGCTGCACAGCGCTCCAAGTAAGGTAAGGGCAAGAATGATCTTACCAAAACTGGCATGGCAACTAGAGAGTGCTCTGAAGATGGAAAACTTGCACCAGGAGAAATCAGACACATCCAAGGGTCTGCCTTCTGAAACTCTTCTTGGGCAAAACAGCAGGCATTTTCTTCACCTTCCTTTCCTAGACCTGGCGGCAAAAAAATGTTGCCCAATTTCTCTGTACAACATGTCTGCATGGCATAGTAGCCTCACACAAATCTCCACTTGTAATACTACTGTTGTTAATAACCGGAATTTCTTCATGTGCCCACGCTCATGAAGTCCTGACTGCTCAGGAGATCAACCCCAAATCAGACATATGCCCTAGCTGCAAGCCCTTTGTACTTCTAGAACAAGCAAACGGTTATAGGTCTGAAATTAAGTCTTCACTGCAGACTCAGGTACATTCTGTGAGCACACACATGCAGCCTCATCTTTTCTAATATCTTTGTATGCTGTGAAGGACAAAGCTTTTTTCAGATCTTAGGTTTTCCACTGCATCAAGAAGATGGTATCTCAGTGGTGAGTCTTAAAGTCGCAAACACGTCAGAGGTGGAATGGGAAATCAGTAACCCCATAACATCATAACCTTAATATCCAACAATAATCCTTCTTTGTCGCTATAGAAATTAGGTACAAATATGTGAAGATAACATCAAAAGGTGAGTATTCAAAATTAAGTGAAGTCAGAACTGGAGCTTTCATTCTGTCTCAAACATGTGTCTCCTGCATTCTCTACAATAATGCAGACTTCAGCAATCTGAACAAGAAAGTCTCTCCCTATTCCCCAAACTTCTGCCTTAATCAGGGTCTAAAAAAGCTGCTGTGCCAAAGCTAATCAGTAAATAAAACAGACACTGATATTTTCAAAGCAAATTCCAGCAGTTTGTAGTCAAAACATAAGCACCATAACCACAGTAAAAGGACTGCTACAGAAAGGAAACTTTGAAACTCCTTCATGCTTTCCAAGTGTTTAACACTGACTTCACTATATATTTTAAAATAGAAACCACGTAACTACGAAAAACTTTGCGTAACTTAAAAACCACCATCATTTCTACACTGTTGGACTGAACCACCAGTAATCCACCATATCCCAAAAACTAGCAGAAATATTCATATTTGGAAGGACTGAGGGCAAGCAATGTAAATAAACCTCCACACAGCACTGAGTTTCCACACTGATCAATTCAGCACACACGCTACAGTGTGCGCATGGCTAACCTGGAAAATCTGTTTCTCTCACCTCAAGTGTTCAAGCTACTCTGAGTATTTACAACTGCTCCATTCATTTAATTATGTATCTGTTTCATTAAAAAAAAACTGAAATAGCTTTGAAATACTGATGTAGAGAATAATTTAGAAGGCTTATTTCCTCTTTGGGTACTTGGTATATAATCATTTAAAGTTAAAATAATATACTACATCAAGAAACAGCAGCTCCTACTATTGTTTTTCATCTCATCAATAAAAATCAGACCAAATAACATCTTGCAGTAGTCACAACATTTTTTAGGTCTCTGTATACATATCTTTTTCAACTCCTAAAACTAGTGAAAGAAGAGACTGGCATAAAACTAGAGATGCCTTAAAGCCTTCCCAATAACATATATATCTCATGTCTCTTAACCCATGATAACCCTCCAGCTTTCCTGCAGCTGAAGTCCAAGTTAACATTTGGCATAACTTATAGGCAACTTCATCCAGTAAACAAAAATACAAGAGGAAAAAGTACAAGGCAAACTAACTGGGGACATATGAGAAGGTCTAGAGATTAACAAAAAAAAATAAAGCCTAAAATCTGTAGAATCTGCTTGTGGCAAGAGATGCATGCCTGCACTTGAGAAGTTCGCTGTCTGAAAAAGACCAGAATGAAAAAAAACCAAAACAAATGAGAAAAGGTACAAGAAAATATATACCTAAGAAGTATTGATAGGCAAAGTACTCCAGAAAACAAAGGATGCCTTCCAGCTGGCAGTACATCTTAGCTCACCTCATCAGCTTTCAAAGTCTGCTAGAAGCAGATCTACAAAACTTGAAAGAAAAGAAAAAAAACTGTCATTGCTGTATATATTATTTGCATCCAACTACTACAAATCTCAGAGGAACTTACCTGAAACTACTTTAAAAACAAAATCACCCAGGCAAGATCTTTTCCAGCAGTAATACAAGCTGCAGTTCATAGTTGCCAACTGTATTTCTTGCAGCGTGGGCATCACTTCTTTTAGAGATAAATACACTTAATTTACATAGTCTTCAAGGCAGTCAGATGGAAAACAGTACTGATTTCTTGTCTGATCCCCTGCAATTCAGCACTTTGATCAAGTGATCTAAAAAGGCAGACATCCCTACCAGTGGTTAAACACTGCAGTCTGCAGCACACAGCATTTCACCAGTGGAGGAGGAAAGCAGATAAGGCTTGGGGTCATGCCTTGGCAAAGATCAACCCCCAAAATGAAAGCTCCACTGGATGAGGCTGCTATTGAGGACAGCCCCACCAGGGCACACCCCATAGCAAGTAGCAGAAAGTGGATGCCTCTTCTTAAAAATAGTATTCCCTCAAACTGAAAACCTGCTGGCAGATAGGGTTAAGTATTTTGTGTTTGAATGCACTATGAAATAAGGTAGAAGACTTATTCCTCGGTATGCCTCAACCATCAGAAGAGCAAGCCTGTGAAGAGCCTCCCAAGGCTGTACTCATGAGAACACTTGGGAACACTTCCCACATTGTTTTGGGGTTTTGTTTTTCTAAACATTAATGAAACACTGTAGCTTACAACTAAGAAAATTAAGACAGAAACAAAGATAATACGATAGAACAAAGCTAAATATAGGTATAGTTACCTGATGTTTCAGATAACTAGTGAGTCATTTGAGCACCAGAATAAAAGCATTTGAACATTAAAGGCTGCTGGTGCATGATCTGTAAGAGCAGAAGACTACATTACATGCATATCCAGGCTACATCTCATGGATCCTTTTTTTCCTCCTCCTCCCTAAGATTACCTTTATTTTATATGAGATGAATCCATTTTGTTCTTTATACGAAGTTCTTTAACACAAGGAGGACTATTAATTTGAAGAGACTCAAAATATAAAGCTAACAAGACATGAAGTTACCATCATTCCAGACTGTATATAATAAACACCTTCCTCTCCTATTAACATGGAAACTTAAAACACTGTGAGTAAAATAGGTGAGTGCAGCAGCTTGACAATCATAAGCAATCATTCAAGAAAATGTGATCTAATACTTGTAATTTAAAATTATCTTGCAATCTAACTTAAAAAAAGAAAACAAAGATATTCAGGTGAGTCAACATTTTCATTACAGGCTGCCTATCACTGAAAGCTCAACTGAATGAGCACTGCAGAAGAATGTGTTCTTGTAGAAATCATTATCAAGATGTAACTCGAAACAATCACAAAGTAAACATGGTCTATGTAAGTTTATTCATTTCTTAAAACCTGTTCTTACTAGAACACAGAAAGAGAAAACAGATGACAAATAGAAAGCCCTACAGAAGACAAAACCCTACTGGAATAATCCACAGGTAACAGAAAAAGTCATTTAGAATTGATACAAACATACCAAGTTTGGATATCAGAATGACTGCATTTTAATGCCAAGCAATTCTGGATAAAGATAAATTACACTGAAATAGATGAGTTTGTGTATCTTAGTAGTGCTTTGCTTAAGTAGTTCACCACTGAGCACTCCTGATCAAAAACTGTTCATATAGACATGAGAAAATACTCCTCCAAAAGTTTAAAGTATCTAAGTTAATATAAATTACAAACTGTGGCTGCAACAGGCAGCAATGAAAGAAACAAAGTAAATACTTTTCTTTTTAACAATATTAAACTCATCTATGCATAAACATGTCTTTCTGGAAAATACCTTACAGATCAGAAAACTATTTAGAAGATGTTGGCACATACAAATCAGGGAAGACTGATTTAGTTTCCAGATCGTGCATTTATCTAGCGTTAAGTATTTATACTTATTAAGTCTATTAAGAACCCTATTATTAAGAAGACTGTTAAGTGTTGGTGGTAACAAGCTCTTCTCATGCCATGGTGCCATAGTAGGAGGACTCAGGGACAATGGTGAAAAGATAAAATCAGCCATGAATGAGTTCACTATGAAATTATTTTCTGTCCTTTGTACTCCTCAGACTTCAATAAATCAGAGAGTCTAGTACTAGCTACTTGGGAAAAATTAAATAGGGATTCTTTTCATTCAACTCACACTCTAAAAGACAGGCCTGAGTTGAAACACATAATTTTAAGTCTGGACCAATTAGCATGATAACCATCACAACATTACCTACCCTTACAGAAGAACAAGGACTACCTTGAAAAGCTACATTTGGTGGAATGGTGCAACTTCTCGCAAGCTGAGAGACAGCCCCAGAAATCCACTTAAGGCTCAGCACATTGTATGAAAAAAAGTGAGCTGCATCACTTCACCAAGAGCTCTTTCAGTGCAGAAAACCACACAGCCTCGACCTTCCAAACAGCTCAATATTATTACTACTGATCACCACTAAGCAGAGCATGCTGGTTTTAGCTGATGTAGAGTTAATTTTCTTCACAGTAGCTAGTATGTGGCTACATTTTGGATTTGTACTGAAAACAGCGTTGATAACAGAATGATGTTTAAGTTTCTGCTGAGCAGCGCTTATGCAGAGTCAAGGCCTTTTCTGCTCCTCACCCCATGCCACCAGCAAGTAGGCTGGAAGTGCATAAGGAATTTTGAAGGGACACTGCCAAGACAGCTGACCCCAACTGACCAGAGGGATATTCCATACCATATGGCATCATAATCAGCATGTAAAGCTGGGGGAAGGAAAAGAAAGGGGGGAGTGGGGGCACATTCACAGTGATGGAATTAGTCTTCTCAGGTAACCATTACATTTCATAAAGCCCTGCTTTCCTAGAGATGGCTGAACACCTGCCCACTCATTGAAAGGGGTGAATGAATTCCTTGCTTTGTTTAGCTTGTATGCACTGCTTCTGCTTTACCTGTTGAACTGTCTTTATCTCAACTCAAGAATTTTCTCACTTTTGCTTTTCTGATTCCCTCCCCCATCAGGCTTAGAGGGCAGTGAGCAAGTAGCTGTGCGGGGCTTAGTTGGCCAGCTGGGGTTAACCCACAGCACCAAAGTGAAAACTCAACAGTAGGCAGTTAATGCTCATGATTAGCAGTCAATTGATTAATGTGACCTACTGGCTGCATTTTGTACACTGTCTCAAGTCCCTTACGCAACTGTACCTGGTAGATGCAACTAGAGGGTTATTCCATCTGATGCCTTTTTTTTGTTACCATTTGGACAGGGCCCAAAAAAAAAACTTTGTGTTAAACAAAAATCAGAATCATCACAGGAGTTAAATTCTTCTACAATAGAGAGAAGATCCAATGTGATCAGGACAGAAAAAATTATCTCTGTCCTGTATTACATATTTTTGGAATATTCTACTTCGTAAATATAAGTTACTCTTAGTTTTAAAGACTTCATAAAGTCCAGGATTTGGTTGTTGTTGGGTTTTATGGTTCTTCCAGAGAAGTAAAAAATCACACACCTAGTTATTTTGACAGTGTATTTCTAGCAATTAATGTAGCTGAAAAATTCGCCATCTCTGAAAATGCATCCACTAAAGAAACAGTAGGAACATCTAGTTTGTTTAATTCTTAGGGGATGGGGGTAGAAGGTCTGTACATCTCCTAGGAGAATAAACTTTACAATTATCACAGCTAAAGGAAATGCTTTCAAAAGAACAAAGCTTGCAACTCATCCTGGGTCATTTCTGCATATCAACATTGACAGCTAAGAGCTTATCAAACTCTTGGTTGGTCTGGAGTTTTAGGAGTTTAACTATTTAAAAAAAAATCAGCAGAAAAAGGAAAGGAAATCCACACACCTCTGCCCTTAGGTCATCTCCTCTAGGGAAACTGACTGCAGGAATTCAGGTCAACACGAGACCACGTAAAAAGCTATCAGATTTGCTGCTGGCTTCCAGCAGCGAGCGCCCAGAGCCACCTGGGACAGCTCCAGACATGGATCACCAGGGTCACGACAAGTACTTCACTGAACACCCTGTACTCCAGCATGAATGCAGCTCTCTTTTTTTCAGATGGCAGCCACCACTAGATCATGACTCTGATCCCTGGACACTCTCATATGTGCTCAAAGATTTCTCTTTCCCCATCACTACTTTCTTCACCTTGGTCTGGAAAGGACTAGTGAAGAGGGAGGACCCGCCAGCATTTTCCTCTCAATGAATGCTTACTTACTTCCTTCTACTAGGTCGGAACTCCAACATTACATAATGGAAAAGGAAAAGACTATTAGGTAAAGACTGCAAGGTGATCCTCCTACCAGTTTGAGGCACCTTAAGGTTAGAAGGCCACATATAATGCAGGCAAAACAGTTCTGGAAGAGATAGTTTATTTCTCTTTCTGTGAGGAAAAGAAACCAATGTTGAACTGATGTTTATAAAAGCTTATGTAAACTGAATAGAATCTGAGACTTAAGATGGGCAGAGTCCCCTGGGTATGACTTCAGATATGGATATAGTTCACCAATATGGCCAAGTATGAAATCCTCCAAGAAATGTAATATAAGCTGATACCAAACAAAAAGGAAGGAGATTACTCTAGCAGTGAAAAGATTCATCTTATAAGATCTTGCCCCTCCTCCTCTCTTGCAAGTTTTCCATTTCTTTGCATGCTGGCCCACCCACTGCAACAGAGGGCTGCCAATTTTCCCAATTTTCATTATCTGACAGAAGTACCCTGTTGGAGACTCACCACTTTACTCACAAGCCCTCCAGAGACCAATATCCCTCTTCTTTTCTGCAAGGCTAATCATATTGCAGAAAGCCTCATCTCCCTGACTTACTTGCACGTGCTGTCTAACCTTGGTCTTCCTTCTCTCTAGTTTTCCCTCTCTACCAGTACTTCTGCAAGCTTGTACCTTCCAGAGGTGCATACTCAGTGAAAACCATGCTGTCAAGAGAAGGCAGTTTACCCATCAACATTCCTCCTTTGAATCAGCAGGGATACAACTGTTCAAAATGCATACTGGAGCAAAAAATCCTTCATTTTGAGGAACAAACAGAGGAACAACGACAGCTCACATAAAACAGACATTAAGCCTACCACATACTGCAGCATGCACTACCTGTGGTACAACCAATAAGAGGACTGTGCATCAATGAATCCATGAATCACTAATCTTTTGTGTAGAAGTACAGTCATATTTTTATATTATGCAGCAGAGCTTCAGCACAGTGTAAGAAAAGTTGGTGCCAGTAGAGGGAGGCAGTTGTTCTCCAGGACATTCATCTTCACATTCCCGATGCACAGTAGGAAGCCAAAGAGTTTGTTTTTGTGGAAGTGAACTCACCCCTCAGCCATTGTGTAAATGTGGCTTTAAATCAAGCTGTAATTAGGTTTTACTGTATTTAACAAAACGCCTCTTGTTGCTCCTCTCTTCCAGCTCTAGACAGGAAATAAACGTATTCGTGAAAGAAAAAAAGGAAAGAAGTTTATGCCTCTTCCCAGAGCATGTCCTGGCACACATGCAAAAGTAACTACGAAACGCAAAACAACACACTTACAGGACACTCAATATTCACATTACATCGGAACACAAAGATCTTTCAGCTGGTCCACTGTTAAACATCAGCTCAATTAATAATCAACACATTAACCTTGTTAAAAGGTACTAACAGTCCAACACTTGGTGTCTAGCTTTTCTTCAGAAGTTTAATTTACTTGGCAAAATACACAAGTGGAAATCTTGTGCTAAGGATTCAAGTAAACTAAGGTTGCCACATATTTGTTTTAGGACAGATCTTTTCTTCCCCTCTTATTTTAACTATTTTGGTCACAGCATTCCCATTTTTAAAACAGCTTTATCCCCTCCTCACAGTCTTTGTACAGATAAGTACCCCTAAAATAAAACTGTTTTCTTCGAATCCACTTTACTGCAATATATGTACACCCACATGCAGGATGTTTCAATTCTGCTGAAGCTCTTCATGGACTAAACTGCGTATTTCCACTGCACTTTACATTGCCACCTGAGAAACTGCATAGCAAATGAAGTTTAGAACACTGAGAACAATGAATGGTTTCAATCGTATTTTGACATCAAAGCTTATAAAAACTTTATTGGTGGTGACAGCAGTGGATACAATGGTAAACTGGTACTAGGAAGTCAAGAGGACATGCCTTAGGCCACACAGCAAGTTAGCTGTTGACCTAAGAACAAAAAGTTTCTGTTCTTAATCTAGACCTTCTTCCAAGTGAGTTACAAACTACTGATAATTACCTGATCTTCTAAAAGTTTCAGATTCTTTAGAACAAAGAAAGAGACTAACTGGTAATTAACTACTTAAATCCTAAGCAAAGGTTCCATGCATGAAGTCACTTATAGAAGTTACTCATTTTTAAGAGTCTGAAAAGAGCACCTTCTCAAAACTAACCTCTTTCAAGAACCTTCTCTAGTATCCTGATTCCCTACATCCTGATTTTCTACCATGCTCCAAATTTTAAGAAAGCTAAGGCTGGTTTAGACAACTGAAAAGATAACTTTGTCCTGAAATCTGTCTGCAGTTCAATCTCTAAATGGGAAAGATAAAAATAACCACAACACTGACAGTACATTGCCCTTCTATACCTCTAGGAGAATTTTTACATTGGTTTTCTTGACACAGCCAATACTACCGCTTCCTGAAGGCAAGATAATGAAGCTTTCTTCAGTACCAATCCAAAATGACAATTCAAAAATTCTTATGTGCAGTTTCTCTAAAACTGTAAATAACCTGAGCAAAAACTCACAAGCTATGCTGCATCCTAAATAAAATAACTAAACATCCCACATAAAAGAAACCTAAATTTGACATAACCAAAGAGACTACCAGGCACATATATCTTTGCTTGCCCTCTTTGACCCATCAAAACCATGAGGTTTGTAAGGTTGTTTTTTTTTTTCCTGGAAGCCTGAAAATAATGTCCCAAGATCCACAACTGTCTGACACATTTTGAACACTGTCTAACCTGGCCAAAAATTCAGAGGGGGCAAAAAAAAAAGGAGGGGGGGGGGGGGGGAAAAAAAACCCAAAAATTAT
>JASSUY010010027.1:17411-45139 GCA_032466535.1 Forpus xanthops | reverse complement strand
CCCCCCCCCCCCCCCCCCCCCCCCCCCCCCCCCCCCCCCCCCCCCCCCCCCCCCCCAAAGAAATCCCATAAAGTATGTAGACAATGATATGGTGCCATAACTAGGAAAGCAAAGTTTCTACACTAACTCCTGAAGCGGAAGCATACAATAGGATTAGCCTTATCTTATTTAAGTTTCTTAACAGCAAGACTGCATCCTCCTGACAACATTCTTTTTTCAGCAGGACTCAAAGTCCAAGTAAGAGTCATTCTTAAAATAAGGCAGCAATAGCTTTGTTTGGCAGAGCTGGAACCATGAGGACAACACAAACAGCCAAAACAGTTTATTTATGCTTCATTCAAAAGGAAAAACTAAATTTCAGGCTAGACAAAAATAAAGACACAACATACTTAAAGAAGCTTCCAGACTACCACTTTCAGATCATGCCCTGTACATTTTCCTGTTTTCCAATTCATACTTAGGAAGGCGAGACCATAAAGTGGCTTCCACTGTGGCATTTCAAATCAGATTATTCTCTACATAATAATTAGTGTCTTTCTTCTCATCACTCACAGACTGTTTTGCTAGTCTGAGAATATTATTTATGTTTGTTTATTTCTCAGAAGCTTTTTTTAATCCCTTCAAAGTACGAGCATCCTAAGCATAGGTATCTCATGCTCCATGAACTTCAGTGCAAATACCATAAGCATTTCTTTCCTTCTTAACAACTTCATTATAGTGTTTACACAGGAATACAGTGCTACTACTGTAACCATGCAAAGCAAATATGCTGTAGTAAATGTAAGCTTTATTCAAAGTGTAGCTTTAAAAGTCTTTATGACATATTCCATCCTGGACTGCCAGAGCTAGTGTAGGGAAAAAGGCAAAAGGAAAACTAAATGACAGACCTTTCATGCTAAAAAGAATTTTGGATCAGTCAAACTGAAAACCAATGGGCTAAACATATTGCCAAAATGTGACAACTGGTTTGCTGAAGTCAAACTTTCACATTCCACAGAGATGGATTGAGTAGAAATGGTTCAATATTGGAAATGCCTCTTCTACAGATTTATGTGTTGTTCCTTGTAACAACCTTCATTTGAAAGCATACTGGGGGCAGTACCTCCGGTAATGTGATATTCTGCCACACAAGACAAAATTCACACAATAGCAGCCAGGGAAAACTTCATGACCGGGCAAACACTAAAGATGCAGATTTGTCACTGCGATTACGGGACACCGATGCTGTGGCATTTCATCCATCTTCAGGAAGCACTATAGAAAATAAATTTAAGCTGTTCAGAATTTCTTGACAGTATCTAATATCCCCAAATCTCTAACATGTCTAAGTTAGCTGCTATTAGATATCAGCTGTCCTTATGTTTACAGGAAACATAATCACACTGTCACTGAATGCTCCCCCACACTACTATCAGAAAACTTTGTAGTAGAATATACTTTCCATACATCTTAAAAGTTCAGTATATATACTACAATTAAAACTATTTGGTAGTGTGAAAGTTTACAAAATTAAAGTATGTTTGAAACTGTACTAAAATTCAGGCCTGAAAATCTGATAGTGTTACGGTTTTCCTTCAAATAAGCCAACCTATTAACGTCTGCAATTTGGATTTCTGCTCTTCTCTGTTAAGTCTCAGATGGTAGCCTTTGCAAAGAAAATCAGCAACACTATTCTTCATCATATTGTATTATCACCTTCTCCATCCTCTTAAGGGAAAAAATAAGTAGTCCAGACAGTCTCCAACTCCAGACTCTCACACTAACTCAAATCCCCTTTTTCCTCTTTGCTATGCCACTGCATCCTGAGCCACCCCTGTAAAAAAGACTTCAATTCTTCTACATCATCTTCTCAAACTATTTGTTCACTGAGAGATTGTTGACTACATGAGAGAGAAAAATGGTTAGACAATAAAGAAACGTGGATCAAAGCCACTTGAGAACTGGAAGTAGAAATTCACTTTAAAAAAAAAAGATCAAATGTACTTCTGGCAAGCAAGCAAACAACAATCATATCACAATTTTCCTTCTGGTAGAAGTTAGCCTGAACAGCACACAGACCACCAGTGAGACTTCCCAAGGAAATATAGCACTCGGGGAGAAAAGCAGTGCAACGAAGAACTATCTTAAGGGGTATTTTAGAAAATACTTTCTGCCAGTAGTAAAGCACTTAAACAAGACTGAAATCCCATTAATGAAGAAAATAAGAAGAGAGAAACACCATCAAGCTCTTATAGTAGAGCTTAAATAAAGTCAAAGGTATTAGTGGGGGCACAGGGGAATAGGAATAGAAACAAAGGCATGAAAGCTGGTGTACTATGAAAATCTGCACAACTGGTTTCAGTTCTTAAAAAGAAGAAAAAAAAAAAAAACAAAAATAAAAACCACAACACAAAACAAAACACACAACGTAGTCCTATTTCAAGAACTTTTTTGGATGGAGCCAAAATGCTGCTGCATTTTACCTTCCTCTAGCAGGAGAAAAATCAAAAGAACATTTAATGTTCAGAGCTTCTTCTGTACGAAGTGGAAAGTTGTTATGCTAGCCCTTAACACTCCGGTTGAATGAAGGCAAGTTTTTTGGTCTTGCAATCACTATATTTGGGGTTTTTGGGGGGAAATAAAAAGATCTCCACTGAAAGGCTAACATGGCATGTGCATACAGCTGCTTTTGCTGACGTCACTACCACAGGGCAAAGTATTTTAACTCAGGAAGTGCAGAAAATAACTGAATAATTTGGGGGAAAAAAAAAAAAAATCACAAGCAGACTAAACTTGCTATTCTGAAATTCCAATCTAGTCTTAATTGCAACAAAAGCAGAGAAGATCCATGAATAAAACCCAAAACAATAATGCCTCAGAGATACAGCGATGCCTGAATAAATCAAAATCATCAGTTTTGGTTTGCGGTACAGGAGTTTACATTTGAACACAGCTGGATTGCAGTCAACTAGCCAGCTCCCACAGCAGCACCTTTAAACTGTATTGATTTCTGCAGAAGGCACTGTAAATCTGTTTGAGCAGCACTGCGTCATTCTTTTGGTTGGCTTGAAGAAGTAAATTAAATGTTTTCCATTAGTATGGTAAAGAAGCTATGCAATTTCGTTTTTATTTCTAATGCAGTCTCAAGTTACGGAACACTTTAGCTAACTGTGGCAAGGACTACATGTTTCGTGTTTGTATACCCAGCAATTCATGCTTATGTGAAACCAGATGTGTATACTGCACAGTTCCCAGGGTTTTAGAGGTTTTCTAAATGCATTGCTGTCGACTAAAAAAGACCCTGCTTTTCAGTTAAATCATGGAATACACTGAAGCAGAAACAACATGCTCTTGCAGAGAACAGGAAAGAGAGTGAGAGCAAATGGGAAGGGAACAGGATAAAACTTTAAGGGAATAAAAGTCACAGAACAAAGTATGAGCAATGCTGTAGTTCAACAAAGAGCAGCACAGCTCTGAAGAAGCAATAAGCATAACATTACTTGAGGTAACAAGAACTCCTTGATCAATTATTCATGTAATTTACAACAACAGTTACAGCTGCATCAATGAAAAAAGAAAATCTAGGGCAAATATTAAATCTTCACAGCTATGAAGTGCCCTTGATTTTCACCAGAACATTTGGCTGTCTCGTATCGTGTTTCTGGTTAGCAACACACCCCTACAACAAAGGAAAACAGGAGACAGAAAAGCATAGAGCAAACTGCCTTGCTGGAAGCAGTGACAGCATTCAAGGCTGCATTTCAATCCTGGACAATGCATCCCCAAAACCTGCCAGTACCCCTACACTGCTGTACATGAATCCTAACCACCACCACCACCCCATTTCAACACATTCACACACCCCATGGGATTATGCAGATATCTTCTTTGAAGTCTTTATTCTCTCAGTGTGTAAAACTGTACTTTTCACAGTTATGTACAGAACAGATGCTCTATTTATTTTTTTTTTAGTGCCTGGTTATCGCAACTTGTATTGGTTCATGTACTCCTAAGGCAAATGTAATATAGGGAAATATTAAGGGGAAAAATATCTCTGGATTGGTTTTCCTCCTCCAGTTTGAAATCACTGCATAATTTTTTTCTACTCTGCCAAGGTTTCAATACAGTATCCTCTGTTGCTCAGGATGACCTTGCTAGTGGAGTGGAGAAACACAGTTGAAACTGAATTCAAAGTGAGAGAGAAAGGGAATGGTGTAAAAAAGGAATGAGTGGGCCTAAACACACTTTGGTGGTCTTACTCCCAGGCACATAGAGAAGATCATTTATTAAGATTATGGGTCAAAATGCTGACTATACTAATGGGGAAACTCACACAGATTTTTATTTTACTCTACAGATGGTAGGACAATGAAATTTGGTCTAGTTCAGAGCTCTAACTCCAGTCTAAATTAAAAAGATCAAGAAAGGATTAACAAGGAAAATCTGCAATTCTTCTCAGATAAATCAAGGAATACTTACTTAAGGAACCTTCCAACAATGAAGTTAACATCTTAAAAAAAATACAGAAGTTGGCAGACCTTTTAAGAACCTACATTTAATCTTGAAGAAAAATGTAGAAAATATTTCCACAACTACTTGCTTTTTTCAGCCAAGTCTCTACATAAAGTTCGATTAATCTTGTCAGTATGAAGGAAAGATTCTGCACATACCATCACTACATTCAAAATCCTGGCTAACAAAACCATAGTGTAGTCGAATCTCCCCAAGTGCCTGGGTGTGAGGTGCCAATAGGTTCAGTTCTTGGGGTCGTTTCCCATTCATCCATCAGTATTTGTCCTTTACAAGGCACTATGAGTTCTGGATTACTATACGAAGAAATAATTATAGTGCAGGTAAACAGAAATTCAGTATACACAAAACTCATTCTCCTCCCCTTGCTGAAGACATTCAAGAGCGTTTCCATATTTTTGCGGTGACTTGAAGAAAGCTCTGAATGCGGCAATTAAAGTGGGATATGATTCTAAAAACAGCATGCTCTGAAACAGCCGGTTCCCTTGTCAACAAAGAACTGAGAATATATCATTCTACTAATATCACAAGGAATTACTTCTGGCTCTAACCTACAATGCACTACGTTAGCTTTTTACCCCCTCCCCAGCATTTCTATGACAACACTTGTACCAAGTAGCAAGCAGCAATACACATAAAAGCAGAAGAAAGCTCAGAGATGCATTTCTGTGTTCATTTAGTAAGAAAAGAAATCCATTTTGAAAATTTTATCAGCCACTTGAATTCATTTTTAAAAAATTAATCTCTTTACCTTGATATAAGATTTCTGAGCTCCTGCTAAGGCTGTCTGGCCTATTAGGAGGTCTTCACCTTTAGCAGAGGTCTCCAGATGGAGGCAGGTCTCTTCAACCAGAGACTCCCAGAGGCTCTTGCAGCAGTGCCTGGAGATACAGGAACAGGGAAAGCATTTAGCTTCACCATTATGCATGATCAAAGCCACAGTTTTAGGACAGGCAACAAGCGCCCTTTCAGATTCAATCATTCAGCTTAAACAACATAAATTTCAGTGAACAGAAATGTACATCTTTTGGAGACTGAAAGGCTGCAAAGAGGTGGTTAATGATACCAGCCAGTCAGTTGTACATTTCTCTAGCACTTATATTATTAGTCCTAACAGCATAATCTCCAAGCTCCAAATTTCAACAGGCAACTACAAGTATCAATTCTGCGTTACTCTCATGTCATTATTTTCCACATACTAAAACTGCTTAGAGACACACTTTGAGAATGCTTCATAGCAAAGAGCACAAGTGATGAGACATCATCTTCTCAGGACTCAGAGTGCTATGCTACTGCAGGCAAGAAACCCAGCCTGCAAACCATCTCACCTCCCTGCATATGACCTCCACCCAGCCGAAAAAGCAACCTTTGTTAAATATGCATACCAGAACACTTTGTTTCGCTCAGAAAAATTCTGTTTAAGCAATAAATTCAAGAAAACAGTTGTCTCATTAACATACTGAACAGGCAGCAATATTTGTGAGGTATCAGTTACTCTGGGCTTCCTCGCTCCAAGTATTTGGAGAGCCTGCCTGAGTTCGGGTCTTGACAGGACTACACCCAAAAACCTAAGGTGAGAGTTCATGTCGAGTGAGTGGATAGACTTTCACCTTTGAGACTGGTTGCCTTTGAAACAGCAGTACAACAGAAATGTGCAACAATGGAGAGATTTCAGAGACACGTGGGCACCTTCATGTAAGCACTTATAAATTCAAAAATTAACAAGAGGAAGATGAAAGCACAGACATATTCAGAGTGACAGAACATTACAGCTACTCAGTTATGGGACTGCTGCAGTACCATTATTATGGTATTTGGTAAAAGAAGAAAGAAAAACATCCTAGCATTTTAAAACCATGAGAGGAAAAAACATTTAACAACCTTGCCTTGTTTAGAACAACAAAGTCCAATAATAGATAACCAATGAAAAACACATTCTTGTATTATTACAAATTATTCTGATATTCCAAATCACTGTATTTTAAGCAGCAACTCTGAACTGGCACTCATTTCAGTCTCAACACTAACACAATTTTGTGAACAAAATTATGGCAACAACCCATAGTTGAAGGTCCCTGTAAGACCATATTGAACAAGCCAGTGGGAAAAAAGGGAACAGGCCATTAATTACAGCTAGTAATGCCATGCTTCTTGGCCAACAGCTTAAGCAAGTACAAATATAAGCAGTTTTATCTCCAAGTTAGGTGATAATTTTTACGGCTGTCAAGCGGTCAGAACAGATTACACCTCCAAACCCCCTAGACATCCGCTAAATGTACTGCGTGAAATGAAAAACTCATGATACAATACTAAGGAGAAAAAAAATTTGTGTCTTTCTGTGCAGGCAAATATTCAGCTTCCTGAATTTCTCCCTTTCTACCTTTGAAATTGGAGTCCCTTGCTCTCTGCTTCTCCACCAAGTTGCTGTTTTAGTCTGCAAAGAGCACAGGTTGTGGCTCCCAAATTTACATCTGGTGGTGGTAATGTAGCCAGTCTTCTATGGAAAAGACATAACACTAAGTAGAATATATTTGTGTTTATAGCAGAAAGTATGGTATGAGTGTATGCGTGTGTATGCCTGTGCACTATATATATATACACATATGTATTAATGTCGCTGCGCAATTATCAGTCAGTTTTTCTGAGGCACTCAGAACTGCACTTTAAAAATATTTTTATGAAACTGTTTTGTATTTATAGACTACATCCTGAGTTTCAGCCTTTATCCAACAACCCAGAGCCTTTTATGACACACGTCATTTCCTGCTTCAGTGTCCAGTATCAACAAGTCTTTGGGCTTTCTTTCTAAAAAGAGTTTTCATCCTCACTTGCTATGTTCTTCCTCTCTTTCATTCTCTTGCTAAATATGAAATCAAAGTTTTTGTACTTACAAAAATACACACCACAAGAAAGAGAGGTCAATCCTACATTGGAAGATCTGTGAATGAATGAATGGGCTTATTTTCCAACAGTCCCAAAGGCACCTATATAAACTCTAAAACCTCACTTGAGCCTACCCTGAGGCTTCCATTATCCAAACTAAAGTCTTTAAAAAAGCAGGATTTCTTGACAAAGAAATAAGTTGATATGGAAACTCAGCAGCAAATGATTAAGCATTTGACAGCCTGATGTTCTGATAAGGTATTACCTTAATCATTGTCACTGGGGAGAAACTGAAGTCAGGAAACTGAAACAACCTAGCTACTCAAATAAGTAAGATATACTTTCTGTGCCAAAAGAATTCTGAATGCTTTCTGAAGCCAAAAGACCATAGAGCCTGAAAATAAAGTTATTTAACAAAGCAGAAGAGGTATAGGAGATCACAGCTGTACACATAATTAGAAACAAAGAAATATTTGCCAGCGGATATTGGGGGAGGAGGGATGGGAATTAGCCTCTTAATACAGTCCCTAAATTTTCATAGGCAGAAGGTTTTGACTGACTACCCTCACATCCCTACAGCTTTCAGGTAAAAAGCTCACATTCAACATAAATTAGAAGGGGCAGTCAATTTACAGAATACAACTTTCAGAAAATTAGTGTTACTGCTCTAGGAAGAAGCCACATCCACTAATTTCAAGTTTCTACTCCTGTAGATAGACATGTTTTCATTAAAAACTACAACAAAATTAAGCTGTAATCTGCTCACTTAGCATTAAACCACTGGAAAAAAAAAAAATGGAAGAATCAAATTAAAGAAAACCAGAAAAAACAGAAGTCAGACTTCCCATGTTTATATTTCATAGTGTTATGGTATGTGCTGCTCTATACTACCTTTGGTGGCATATAAATGCATAAGTATCTTCAATATTGGAGATTATATGTCTGAGCTGGAAACCTTAGCTTTCACACTGCCTAACTTTATACACAACCATTAAAAAACTTCACCCCAACTTAGGCCAAGAATAATAAATTTCATCGTAAAGCAAAACAACTACGAGAAACTAAGCAGAGCCTTACTAACCACAAAGTTTGAAGAACATGCTCCTAATCTTCCCAACCAAGAGTTACATCAACTTGACAGCTGGAACATAGCAATGGCTTTAAAAGTGTCACAGTTTCACTACCACTAATCTCACAGCTGTAAGCATCCCAATAGAAGGATCTGGATCAGCACAGCTATCCAGCCACTATATATTGCCAGGGAAAGTTACAACACATTTATAGAAGAAGCAGAAGGTACATTCATCTCCTAAATGTCGTTAATTATACTGACAGAAAGCTCCCACCAAAAGTAGATTACCAAACCCAGCACACTAGTTTTTTGTTTGCAGGCACATACACATAAACATTTGTAAAATATAAATAAGTGACAAAAAACAGAGTTTTCATTTTACCCTCGTTAGTTTTCTGCCCAGATTCTCAGATGGCCTCTTTTCTAATCTCCAAGACATAGGATTTTATTTAAAGTTTGTATCAGTTATGGATTAACTATGCCTACGGAAATACACGCATCAGGCACAGACAAATTGTCAATTTACAATCAACATGCACTGCTGCACCATTTATCCAGAAAACAAAATAGAGTACTTAACACAATCATATAATTACTTACAATATCAGAGCTTCTGTCCTTCTAGTGATCCTTACTGGACTCCTCATAAGTTTATAAAGGTAAATAATAAAATATGTATTTATTCTAGGAACATTTTAATGGAAGCCTCACACTTTCCTCGTATAAATCATTCACAAATGTATAATAGAAAAAGAAAGGAAAAAAGGAAAACAGAAAAACAGGCTTTCTGGCAAGCATGCTATCTGGTTCTGCAGGACAGGTTTTCTTTTTCTAGATTTAAAAAGGATGAAAGCTAAATATAGACATTATGATGGAAATAATTAGGATGTTTAAGCATCACTGGGGAGCCCAGTAAAACAGTGTGCAAAAGATGAGTAAAAAGAGATGGCATGTCTCAAGGAAGAAATTGTCTTGGAGGGTAATGAAAGGCAGGGAAATTACAGTATTTGATGGACCTAATGCAGTTCCATTCTGCCACTCTCCTTGTGTACCTCAGGAACAACAGCTGGATGCCAAGCAAATGAATGACAACAAAAAAAGCAGTCAGATTTAGGTCTGCTAAGACAAACAGCTAAGATAGGTAGTTATCAAAGAGAATAGGCAGAACTGTGATGGAGAACAGCTCTTCAAGAAACTCCATTGAAAAGCAGCAGATGATTGGAAGTGCTTCCCAGTTGAAAGCACAAACACAATTCAAGAGGTACTAAAAACTGCAACAGCACATCTATGAGCTGAGTATATATGCTAATGTACAATCTTCTAACGTACAGTCTCTGTCCCTCTTGTAAAGGGACTCACAAGAAGGAAGTCTGTATACTTGTGAACGTTTCTAGGTTTGGTGACAATGGCAGAGCTCAAACTTGAAAGAAATCTGTGAAACACTGAGGAAAATAAGGTATATGACAAAAAGCGAGTATAATGATTCAAGCATGGGGTGTTGTGAAGAGCAGAAAAAGCCTTGACCCTGTGTAAGCACTGCTCAGCAATAACGAAAACATCCCTGCATTATCAACAGTTTTCAGCACAAATGCAAAACATAACCCCATACCAGTTACTGTGAAGAAAATCAACCCTATCCCAGCCAAAATCAGCAAAAAGCAATGAGAGAAGATAGGCTTAACAGGAGGCCTGGTACCATGATAAATATTAAGTAAATATGACTAGGAAATTCAGTCAGAACGATCCAGTTGAAGTTTTCCCTGACAGAAGAGACACTTTGTAAGAATTTCTCTAGTAGTTAAAGTCAATTAGGGTCCTACAAAGGACATCATTAAATGAAGAATCACTCATTCAGGGATACCAATGAGATTCATATTTGGAGGTCCCAAAAGTGAATTATGGCTTGGACACAACACTGGATATTTCCATTTATAGAAAAAGCATGCACTGAGTCATTAGTGACAATCTAGAGAACATGTCAGCATATACAAGTTATGTACAGTACAAAGGTTTCTGAATGACAGCCTGGGTATAGGATTTGGTTTACTTCAGGTGCTAACTCCCCTTTTTTGAGTTTGCAATTTAGCTTTATTCATTTTTCATAGCCCCCATTTGGGTTACAAAGTGATCTCATAACCACTTTGCAGTTCACGAATGCAAGCAGAGTAATTGGTTTGACTTAAGAACAGACGTTAGAAGAAACCATATGCTATCACCATCTTTGCCTGATATTTTGGAGAAATCCTAATATGAGACATTCATGAAAATATACATGACTGTAATTATATGCAGCTGTAGAGAGAATTACATGCGTTACACTACCCTGTCTCTGTTCTCACAACAAACTTTCTGAAGATTAGCAGTATTTAATGGGTAGAGCTGGAAGTCAACTAAGCATGAAAGAAAAGCATGGAACTAAAAGCATGAACTATGCATGAGAGATTTTAAAGCTGATAAAGGTGACACCTCTCTGGCTTTTAGCAGCGACACCATTATGATTTTAAGAAAGATACTCTGGAACCACAGACTCTTTCAAAAGTCTCTGCAACATCAAAGTTACAGAATTGTTATTTAATGCCTTCAACAGATTTGGAGTTATGATTGTTTTTGTTTTGAATCCAAACACAGCTGGAGAAGTAGGATTTTTATGCAAATTATGAAATAAATTTGCTGTAGCCTCTAATCTTCCCCCCTCTTGCCATATCCACATAAGACAAGCTGTGCAAAAGACATGGGAGTCCTAGGCCTTCTATCTGGGTACTGAACCACCACATGAGATGCATTAGCTCTTCCCTGGGTATGACCAAAGGGCAATGACCCACATTCAAACCAATAAAAGTGATAACACAAATCCCATCAAATGATCAGATCAAGACAGCTCTCAGGTTTTCAGGACACAAATGCTGAGTTAAAACCTGCCCAAGCAATTCTGCCAGGGAGCGATGCCAGGGAACGCAAGAGTGGTTCTCCAAATTACCTGAATGACTAGAGGCAGTATGGGACTTTCATCAGATCTATGGAAGACAGAGAAGTATGAAAGTGCCAGATGGTTACTGAATACTGAGCCATGCACACATTTTGGAGGAGTTTCAGGTCACCTTCATTTGCTCACTAGCCAGCACAACAAGAATTTATAATACAAGGTTGAGAAGTAGAATAAATACAAATTATTAATAATGAGACATCTGCAAACACACAGACAAAAAACACCACACACAAACATCAACACCACACCCCAAAAACAACCCCACACCCCACACCCCCCCCCCCCCCAATTATGCACTTCAAAAGAAGTAAGAAACGATAGGCAGGAGGAATAAACTGAGGAACACAATCACCAATTTATCATTTTGTTAGGCATAATTGAAATACAGCAGGATGTTACAGCCTGTAAAGGCACATTTTTCTCTGGCCTGAAAGACTTTCCAGCCCACACTGGAAAAAAAGCAAGGTACAAGGGCAATATATAGTAGAACACAGGATACCAATAATCTAACTTTAACAAGGCTGCAACAATAGTCCTTGCATCACACTCAAGTGATTCGTGGGGACGTCTTACCACAGGCCTCCTCCCTGGACGACAAGAACTGAAACCCACCCCTAGGCCATGGGCTCAGAGCTTTGAACAACTCAATAGGTACTTACAAGAACAGGAATTAAGCACAACATACTAACTCTGCAAAGTCTTCCTTCATCAGACGCATTTAATAACATTCTTATGCTACACACCACAATTTTCAGAGGCAGAGAAGGAAACAGCTTCATAACTGATGCAACTCCAGCTTAGGCTACGTGGGGTAATTCTGGACAAAAGCAAAAAAATATTTAAGATTCCATTATTGTTTACTTTTCCTTGTTTAAAGCTAGTTATCAAAATCTGGGTACAGGTTAAGTGATTTTAATAAAAACAATGATTATCACTATCCAGAATGTCAATGCAGTACTACAACACTTCCAGATCCCAGGAAAAGTGAATCCAGGCAACTGATCATCTCCAAGTAGCAGGAAGCTGGCAAACACAGGCAAGGGGCAAGCAGCCAAGCCAACTACTACCGCTAAGAGTGGTATAAATCAACAGTTTGAATAAGAAGGTTTTACACTTCTGAGGACTTAGCAACTTATTGCTTCTTCTATAAACATTTATCAACCTTGTGTCAGGTTGCTATGGCAAGGTAACCAAGGTGGCATCAGTCTGATGTTGATTTGGGCCACTTATGTCAAATGTCAAATCAGCAGCTTAAGAGACTATATTCTAACACTGTTCTGATGACTCAAACATAAACTTTTGACACTTTTGTTACACCTTATAAATAAAAATACCAAGTAGGACATCAAGCATTTGTATCGTATCACTATATGCAGGATGAAAGGCCAGACAGCTGTTAGGGCTTTTCCATGGGTTGTCACGTACATTATCTTCCTCTGATAACTCTTCTAACAATGCTAAGGTCAGGGAAGAAGGAAAGAGCATACAGTATTTTAAAAGAAACTTTCAAAACAGGAATAGAATTCATAAAGAACATAGTTATTTCACAGCAGCAGTCAGAAAGAAGAGAAAGGATGCATGGGAGGTTGCAACCTGAAAGCTGCATGTCATCAGTCCATAAAGCTAGGTCTCTTCTACCCTGAAGCCAAAGGGCAACTGAGAGATCATCCTACTCTGTCACTCATTCTGAAACTACCTGGCAATTCTTTTTTAAATAACTGAGATAGATTACTAATACTTGCACTGGGTAATCTTTGGAATTTCAAAGATTCCACAGCTAAGAAAATAATGCTGGTCATTTGGGTTACAAAGAGATCTCAATAAATGCATGCAACAATTTATATATCAAAACATGTTTGTTTTTTTTTTCAGCAGAGTCCCTCACATATGCCTACCAATGTGCACTTTGTTGATTTTGCCACTCTAATAAAATGTCAATATTCTCCTTTGTAAAAGCTGCTAACATTTGCTGTATCAGATATGCCCATGTTCCTGCAGAAAATTCTGTGCAAGTTATATACAAAGACAGGCTCCCAAACAAGTATTAAACCCCAAACCCTGAAGTTGAACATTCTGAATTGTAAGCTCAAATATGTAGGTCATCTAAGAGGGTACTCATGTAACAAAAAATTAAGTTCCAAAGCACTTAAAGACAAAAGAAAAATACCCTCAAAATTTGGTCCAACACCTAAAAATATTTCTACTTTAACCTCTATTACAGTGCTATCGTTTCTACTGCTACATTTTCGCACTGCAAACAATGCATTCGAGTTTCCAATTATGCCTGTGTGCAAATAAAGGAGAGGAGAAATTTTCAGAAGCATGCCTCCTTAAGATCCTGCTGAAGTGGTTCACATGATGCCAATTCAAGCCGAGTACGTTCCAATTCACTTCCACAAAACAGGCAATAATTATTTTAATTACACTCAAGCTATACTGTTTCTGCTATTGCTGAAGCCAGGGCAGGTAGTATATCAAAAGTCACCCTTTGGTCACTAACTACAAAATTTACACTAAAATACATGGGATGTGAACAAAATTTGGTAAGGTATACGCAAAACACCTTGACATTTATCCCTCCCATGTTTTACGTTTTTAGTGATCTTAACAATCTTTGCTCATTTTACATGCAAAAAACATAACTACGAAAGCTGAAATTTGCTGGATTAAAACGAATATAAAGAATTGCTGGGATCTAGCTTTCTTTGTATTGACAACACTTTAGCACTTACATCACAGCAATTTATTTGGGATGTTACTATTTAGTCCCGTGTGAGTGTCAACCAAGTTGCTTCAAAGTCTGCTTCACATCTATAGTACTTACTCAACAAGAAGACACAATTATATTTGGCACACAGGCTGACTATGGTATCTATGGCTTCTGCACTTTGGGAAGTTACAACCTGCAGCTCCACACACTGGAAAACTTACCCTAAAAGTGATAAATACAGTATTTATTGTCTTTTGTCAGCACAAACCCAAGTTTTGCAGGCAGATAGGTAGCACTGGCAGGTTCTGCACCAGAGGATGGGAGGGTTTCTGAGCTATCTCACATCCACAAGATCTTGGGGAAGATCAGGAGGAAAGGAAGTATCAGGTTTTTACACTTAAAATGACCTTTTCTCCCTCAAGTTTGCACTCCTTTGTACAGTACTCGACACTGAAATAGAGAACAATTCTCTAAACCTTCACATTGGAAGCAACTGCTCCAGAAACAACTCCAAGATGTCAAGACAGATGACATCTAAGTTACTTAACCTAAATTTTTTGTCAAGTACAGATCCATAGCTTACAAACAGCACATTTTAGATAAGCCTCTAATCTTGATTTACAGAACTTGCAAACTGATGGAAAATTCATTACATCACCTGCATGTGTAAGTTGTTCCATGATTAATTATCCTAATTTAACTACCCTTGCTTTTGGTTCCAGGGTGACACAGAAGCTTAAGGGAAAATTAAAGGCTTTGGAGCAAGTATTTTCTCCAAGTTTGCTTAAAATTTTAGTACAGTTGATTACAGCACCTAAAAGAGACAAGAATTTCCCTGATCTTCCACTTTACATATTTAACAGTTTTGCCAGTTTAATAGCTTTCCCAATTTCTCCAGTTTACATACTTAACACCGGGCTGAGGCACTGGTGTTGCAGAGCTAAACACACAGGGAGGCGACCGCAGAGGAAGAGGAATGGGAAAGCTAGACAAGAGGCCAAGGGAGGGACTCCATGTTTTAGTATCCCCAAATGAATCAAAACAGGAATTGGCAAGATTTTGTATATATTTATTTAGTTAGTTCACAGAAATATTTTCTTGAATAGAAGAAAAGAGTGCTGTGGCAAGAACACCACAAGACCAGTCTTATTTCCTATGCATGATCCCATTCCACATAAATGACAACCATCATTTTAGGACAAGAGGTTTAGACTGGATATTAGGAAAAAATTTTCACCAAAATGGTTATCAGGCATTGGAATAGGCTGCCCAGGGAAGTGACAGAATCACCATTCCTGGAAGCGTTCAAGAAAAGCGCAGGTGAGGCCCTCAGTGACACGGTTTAGTGGTGGTCTTGGCAGTCCTTCCATAAAGGTTGGACTTGATAATCTTAAAGATCTTTTCCAACCCAGCTGATTCTATGATTCAATGACCCATGGTCAGGAGGCCAAAGCAGCACTGGAAGGCTGGGGCATGTCATGGGGCATAGGCTGGACAGCAGACATACGTATGATAGGGGAGAAACATCAACAGTACCATTCCCAAAGCATGGCCTTATATTGAGAAACACAGAAAGAGCATGGCCTAAGTGAGCTTTTATTGTGGCCATCACAAACATGGTGGGGAAGGCCAGTGTTTTAACACCCCAACAGAAAGGGAAATGCTCCCACCCGTGTCTGAGTGCAATGGGTTCCTTTCCCACCAGCGCTTTCCAAGTCAGGAAGCTCTCTAGTCACGGGGGACAATTTTTGTTGAATTAAGCCTTAAGTTATTAATAAGAATGAAATCTCTTGACCTAGATTTTTCTCCAGCTATGTATATATATATATATATATACACACAAAATCTGCACACACAGAAACACTAACATATTATACCCATCCTACACCAGGGTGCTTCAAAACAGATTTTTCACAATGAAAACAAAAAAAGGTGTTTTGTGCCCCTCCCTTACCCAGCTTTGTGTAAAAACATGAATACAGATGATCTCTGATTAAACCAAAAACCTGAACGCCAGGTTGAATGTATTTACTTTTCAAAAGCATTTTACAATTTGATTTTCTTATTGCCTGCTGTGATAATTGACAAAAACTACACAGGGATTAAAATGAGCACAGGTGCTGGTCTACACAGTTCAAAGAGATGTGATCCCAAATGAAAATAATGAAAAAAAATAAAGCTTGAGTATTCTTAGGAATGGATTTAACACAGCCTAACCAAATAAGCCTAGATTAAAAACAGGATTTTACAGTCCACATTTCATGTTACTGAAATTTAAAATTTGTATTCATAATGTATCAGAAACTTTAGCAAGTGATACCTGATGCAAGCTTGTATTAACTTCCATATCTTAAGTGTTAGTGGATCCAGAAAAAAAAAGCAAAAACATAAAGGCATTAAAAGCAGTAATGAGCATTAAATACAAACAGGCATGTGTAACAACGGACACTTGGTACTAAATCAACATTATTTTTCAATTTGTGAGAAGTAAAAGGAAAGCCCATGTGCTGAGAATATTAAACTGCCAATATACAAATCTGCACAAAACCTCTGCTTATTTACTTTGCCAAATTTGTACTGCTACAGCTGGATCACAACTTCACTGCACCCATGAGGTCAGGAAGCGTTTGAAAAGAAATGAATGATACAGCTAATCTCTGTGCCAGCTAATCATACCTAATGCAAAAACCACGGTTTTCCCTATTTTTCTGACCCAGGCTCCTTCAGCAAAGCTAACTAGCATGTCGCTAATCCCAAATTTGTTGCACTACTTTGTTAAATAGACTTAAAAGACAAATACACACAAATCACACAGGATAAAGAATTTATTCTGTGCTCAAGGCTTATTGCTGAGCTTCTATGAGAACTGAAAAAAGCAGCCCAGCACTCAATTAAAGAGAAAACAAATTTATCTGTCTCCAAGGCAAGCCACCAGAAGACTCCACATTTATGCAGGCATTATTATACAACAGCTATTTTCTTGCCTAAACTATCTAAACCACTGTTCCTACAGTAATACGCACATATTCAATCTTGGTTTTGAAGAAAATATATTTTTTAGGCCTCTGAATAACAGTAGGAAATTCCAAACATATGGATCAGAGATGGAAGAATTCCTTTCCTTCCCTCACCTCCCACACAGGGGGCAACTGATGGACACGAGAGCTAATTAGTGGTGCCTCCAAACAGACTTGATTTTCACTTGACCCTTTTTTTGACTAGTGAAAATGAGGGAACACCAGCAATCATTTTGCAGAAACACACCTGTGAAATCATCAATACTCGAAATTTTCCCAGCAATTCTGTAACTACAGTTACCTCCATACATTTTCCTGTATCTCTTACCCTGGATTTCTATTTTTGCAGCATCAAATACAGAGCTTGCTATTACAAATGTGAATTACCTCCATCTCCATGCCAAAACTCTTACTGAAAGGTTTTGAAACCTCTGAAGCTTTGACTTCAGATTTTCTATTTTTTCACACTAACCCTCAGAGGTCTCACAAAGCACCAACCTAAGTCCTTCCATACACTGGTAAGGAAACTGAAATTAAGACATGAAAACTTGGCAAAAAATTAACAGACCACAAACATATGCTTCTAGGCTTGGTTTTGTGGCTTTTTTTTTTTTTCTCTTTAAGCAGAAAAAAAGCCATCATATGCCATTACTACACAATTCAAAAACATTTCCTTTCAATTTCTTAGAACACCAAGAAACTATTTTCCCTACTGCTTAAACCAGCTCATAGGCTAGATAATGCTTTAATTAACAGTAACAGATAAATAGCACTCTAAGTATAAAACTTTGGAAGATAAACAAAATAAACTGTATAAGGAGAAAGCAGTCTTTTACCAGCTTCTTGATCAACTCAACTTATTGGTGAACAAATTTAGTTCCAGGATTTCATACAGGCCAATATTAAATTTTAGATATGGTTCAATTTGTGCAAGCCACATTTAAAACTGCAGGGATCACAAAAATTGCAAAGAGCAAGACCACTAAAATAAGTGATCAAATGATCTTTCACATTTGAAGGTCACTTCAAGCCCTGAGGAAGACAAAAATTGTGGATCTAACTAAAAGAAGTGATCAAATGATCTTTCACATTTGAAGGTAAATTCAAGCCCTGAGGAAGATAAAAATTGGGGATCTTTCTGCACATAAGAAACCATTTATATTTACTGCAAAGTTTAAAAGTAACAAAAAGTAGACTAGACTAAGGCATTAATTGAAAAAAATTAAGACTTCAGATCTAAATAATTTAGATACTTCGAAATAACCTAAAATTGTAGTAATTTAGTTTTAATTAACAGATAACCAATTCATTTTCCTGCAACAGTTTGCATAGTAGGTGGTTAACTACCACCTTGCAAAGCATCTGGGGAAAAACAGAGGGCATAAATCCTAATGTCGTTCAATACAATAAAAATCAAAACACCATTGTTACTGCCTTTCTTTTTGAGAGCAAGTACAAATAAAAACACGCTCTTTAACACACAGGCAACTAAACAGGAATAAGACTATAGAATGAATCTGCACAGGAAACCCAGGGGGCTGAAACTCTATTCTAATCCTTCTGTCCACAGAGTCACCAGACAGCATTTAGTCAGGGCATGCACCTGCAATACACAGGCAGAATTTCAAATGCAAAAAGATCAAGCTTTGTCTGAGAAAAGTTCCTTTTTGGCTTAGGAAGTGTAATATCTGTCTTCCTCAAACCCAAACAATAGCCACACATACAAACTCACCGGTGATTCTGCCAGAATGACACCTGGATGCAACATTTGCACACTCAATCCATCATTCATGGGAATCGACTTGACAGTAAGAAAAAAGCTCAAGTTGTTGCAGACATACTAAACAATTCAAGTTGACACAGTCACACCACACCACTACTCTGTGAACTTTGCATTACCTTTCTGTATATTCCTAGATTAAGTGATGAAGACTAAGCACTTGGTTTATATGCCTTCACAAAATGAGGAGGGGAGGAAGAATCCTTCAAACACAATGGAATTTCCATTACACTGAAATAATCTGGTGCTAGTGACTAGTAAAAAAGCAAGGTTTATCTTTAACTACCATCGCCTTTTGTCTCACACAATCTTTACTATACTTTTATATTACAACATGAAGCAAAGTCGTGTTAGGTGCTACAGCAGAAAGCACCTAGCTGGGCTCGGGACCTCAGGAATTCCATCTGTGGCTAACTAAGAGCTCTTCTGGTGCACCTGGGAGTTAAATGTACAGCAGTCATTCAGAAGCCTACGGACCCATGTAGTTTCATGGAAAGGCTGGGTCACTAATCAAGGGGACAGGTTTCTAAATACCATGATTTCAGGCTTGGCATAGAGTGCAATAAAAAGGGAGAACCACAGCAAACAATATACTCGTCCAGTGAAGCAGCTTTGAGAAGTCTCCATTCTCCACTGAGACTGAAACTACTGCTTCCATCCTAAGCCATTTTGCCATAAAAGTTTAAATACCTGCCGTGGTTTAAGTCCAGTCAGCTCACTCCCCTCTATTTCTTCCCCCAGTCTCAAGGGGATGGGGAGGAGTATCAAAAGAATGCAACTCCCACAGGTTGAGATAAGAACAGTCCAGTAACTAAGGTATAACACAAACCACTGCTGCTACCACCAGTAATAATAATGACAAGAGAAATACAAAGGAAAAGAATACAATCGCTCATCACCTATATCCAGCCCAACCAAGCAGTACACCCCCACCCTTCTGCATCTCTGTCCTCCATTTTTGCATCCTGGGCATGACGTGCTGTGGTATGGAATACCTCTTTGGTCAGTTTGGGTCAGGTGTCTTGTCTCTTCTTACCCCCAGCCTCCCCTCCTCCCTGGCAGAGCATGAAACTCAGAAAGTCCTTGGTCAGACCAAAACATTACTAAGCTGTAACTCAAAACACTGCTGTTATCAGTGCTGTTCCCAGGCTGAAAGTCAAAAACAGTGCTGCACCAGCTACCAAGGGAAAAAATGACTGCTACTGCTGAACCCATGACAATTTGGTGCTGTTCCCCTTAAACTGGAGTAGAATTTGGTTTGGCGGCACTTTCATAACCTGGGTTCAACTCCTACCTCATTTTTAGCCAACACTGACAAATAAAACGACAATTTTAACACTAGCAAATGTAAATGTTTGCAAGTTATTTTCTGACCATTACACCTCAAGCATACATGACAAGTCAACTGCTATCAGGACTGGTTTTTCACCACTTCATGTTCTACCACTAGGCAGTATTCTTGCCAGAAGTCAACCACAGTCCACCAACAGAAATCACAGAGCAAGGGAGAACTTGTTTCCACACACATGCTTGCATGTTTGAAATAAAGCCACAGGATCACACTACTAGGTATACAAAGAATCTGATGGTGATCATTATGACTTTAAAGAGGAGGGCCACGAGGATGACCAGAGGACTGGAGCACCTCTCCTATGAAGATAGGATGAGAGAGTTAGGGCTGTTCAGCCTGGAGAAGAGAAGGCTGCGTGGATACCTCATAACAGCCTTCCAGTATCTGAAGGGGACCTATAGGGATGTTGGGGAGGGACTCTTCATGCGGGACTGTACTGAGAGGACAAGGGGTAATGGATTCAAACTTAAACAGGACAAATTTAGATTGGATCTGAGGAAGAAATTCTTTACTGTAAGGGTGGTGAGGCATTGGAATGGGCTGCCCAAGGAAGTTGTGAGTGCTCCATTGCTGGCGGTGTTCAAGGCCGGGTTGGACATAGCCTTGGGTGGCATGGTTTAGTGGGAGGTGTCCCTGCCCATGGCAGGGGGGGTGGAACTGGATGATCTTGAGGTTTTTTCTAACCCTAACTATTCTATGATTCTCTGACATCAGATGCCACATTTGAGCCACGAAGAAACCATCATAGGCAAGTTAAAAGACTCCTAGAATCTGGCACTCATTGAGCTGATACCAAAAGATACTTGGAGAAATAAAATAACACTTCAGCTTCCAAACTGAAGACTTTTACATAATTAGCATACGCCAATAGGAATAAATAAATAAACCAATAAAAGATACAACTACATCTACAACTGTTTTCCTACTTATAAAGCCATATCCTTGTTTTTCAGCTTAGTAAGAGAAAAGGCTCAGATAGTTATTTTGTATCTGGTAATTTGTTATCATTAATGTGCTCTTACTGACAATCAAGTACTATTACTAATAGTTGTTTAAAAGTTCATGATAATTATATAACTTATGCTTTTAAAGAATTTACTGTATTAAATGTTAAACAGTTTCATACTGCATAAAAACAAACCAAAATACACAAGAGCATCTTCACTGGAATTCTTAGCTTTCCCTTTGAAAAGCAAACTCATTATGTTCTATAAACAGAATTAAGTCTCCAAAAGAAGACTAAATTCTTTCTCAAAGCCAGGCTCTGAAGAGATTGCATAAAAAAAAAAGATTTTATACTTGGCTCAAAGAAGAACATTTGGGAATCACTATTTTTGAGCAAGGACTTGCCCACTTAAAGGCAGAAGAACTTATTTTGAAAAGCAGTGTGAAATTTCAGGAGGAAAAAAAAAACCACATATATTTTGCACTTCCCAACTTTTGGTAGCTCTCCAGATAAGACAAAAATCTCACAATAACCTCTTCCACATATAACTGTTTTCTCACAGATGCTGCCAAGTTATGTTATACCACTAGCAAGAACTTCTGCAAGAAGTAACTACTTCCAGACAAAGCAACTCAGCAGACAGACAGTAAGTGAAAAGTGAAGGCATTTAAGGTATTTTAGGAAAGATACCAGAGAAAGGGGGACTGGGGAATCAAGTTCATTGGGTTCCTATCTCCTGCTGGTTTGTCACCAGCCTGCTCAATGACCCTCAGAAACTACATTGGAGCAACAATGTAGTTCATGAGACTCAGGACTTGTGGACAACCTCTCCAAAGCCCCGATCAGGACATGAATTTGAGCCCTGTTCCACCACTAAGGACTACATTCACAGAATAGCTAACAGCCCTCAGAGGAGCAACGCTTCTCTTTTGGATGCAGATCATGTACTGTAACTGTTTCCCCGGATTTGGTCCAAAACAGCTGCAAAAGGGAACGCTCATCTAAGATTAGCACAGGTCCCTGCAGAAACATTTGGGACTTTTAAACAAAAAATACTTTTGTGCATCTATACATATGGACACCATCATGTTATGACAAAAATACCAAGGGATGGGGAGGAAGATTCAGACTTTTGTCTCCAAGATTACTCAAGATTACCTGCAGATATGCATATAAAGCTTCACATAAATGTTCCCTCTCCCTGCCCTCCCTTTAGTCCTGGCCCATAAGCTCTGTTCAGCTCCTTCAGCCATCCCCAGGCAGAGCTCCATGCGCTCCAGCCAGTCACTGATATAGAGGGTGACTCCTCCTCTTCTCCCCTGCCTATCATTCCTAGAAAGCCTGAATCCTTCCATTCCAACACTCCAGTCATAGGAGCCATGATGCCAATAAGATCCTAGCCCTGCAGGTATGTGCACATCTCTAACTCCTCTTGTTTATTCCCCATGCTGTATATGCATAGAGGCATTTAAGCTGGGCCCATGAGGAAGCTGACTTATGGGCTGGAGCAGCTGGAGTTCTGCTGTGCAGACTTTCAGGTTCTCTCCTGCTGACCTGCGATCCCTCTTCAGGCTCTGGGCACTGACATCAAACCGGTAGGAGCAGAATGGATAGAGGTTTTCCTACCCTGGCAACTTTAGGAATGTTGAGTAATGTTGCATGTCCCACAGGCAGCAGTGCAAATCATAAACCAGACTCCTTGTTAACTCCTCTTTCTTCTCATGCGTGCATGCGTCTTTTCCTAGGGATGCTGCTTTGTGTATTCTCCGAGCTTTTTATCTGGATGCATTACTGTTTTCTTTCTATCCACAATGAAAAACCTCAACTACAGTCTGTGAGTACTCTGCACAAACGGGCTCCTGGCACATCAGCCCTTAAGTCAGCTGTGACTCTCCTGTTGACAACCTGTCAAAGAACCAGAGGCAGAGAACACCAAGGGATGTAGGTGGGATGACTACACAGACCCTGTGGTCCAACCCAGGGATCAGCCATGCCCCAAACCCAGGGAAAGACAGGCCAGGCTACACACCGCAGGCTATAGTGGGAAGCCTAGATGTGAGGAATAGCTGGAAGCCTCAACACTTTCTGGAGCTTCCTCTTCTCAACAGCATCAGGGAGCATGGCCATGAGGCACACCCTGCTGCAAGATCAAGCCCAATGCACATGTATCGTCAAGACCAAATGAAGGATTGGGGAAAACCCTGAATGAGCACTCAGCCTCTGCTTTGCTCCAGATGTGTCTCCACAAGCTGCCTCTAAGCAGAGACAGAAAAAAAAGCATTAGATGGTGGACAGTTTGACAATTGCACCCATTACACAGGTGTCAGTCTCCAGCTACAAGTTACTGTACCAGGCACCAGCTCATCTTCCTGCTTTCTCCCCTCTATCCCCCATTTTATTTAAATATTCACACCCTGGAATGTACACAGGAATAAATCAAGGCACTTTTATTATACAGACCAAGTCCTGACCTGTTCATCTACATACATTAGCACAAAGGTAAAAATACTACAGACAGAAAAGTAGAATTAATGGTTAGCTTAAAAGCATGTTCTAGAGGTTAAGAAAGAAAGGGGAAAAAATAATCTAACTGAAAAAAAAAATCATCAGAGAAGTAACAATGGAGACAGTAAGGCAGTACTTAATTTTTAATCATTTTCCCCCTGAGATTTTTACCTTGTGACTAGCTGGCTGTTTTTATGAGCAAACCATCTAGGAAACCAGACACCTTCATTTTACGTCACTTTACATTTCATACGTATTCAGGCTGAAAACCACCTATATAATTCAAGATAATGCAGACTGTTTAAAAGCACATTTCAAAACTAACCTAAAAAAGTTGTATATAGGTTTTCATGTAGAATACATACTTTTTCACAAAGAATACATCCCTTTTCTTCCCAAGTCAGAAAAAAATGAGGTAAAACAAAATCCATCATGTAACTGAGAACAATTAAGCAGGTACATACTGTACTTCCTCAGTACATGAAAGAAGCTTTCCTATTATTGAAGCTGCCAAAGGCTGTAAAGCTGTGACCAAAGACACAGTAATATTAAAACTGGCAAAAAAAGACTCTGGACAGCAACCCAATGGCACACTCCCTCCTTTCTCAGGTGCCTTCAGAGGTACAAAGCACAGCAGCCACATTCTAGCACTTCAATTCCCTCTTCCATATTCCTGCGAACCTCTGACTCTTCTTTATCCTTGGAGGATGCTACTAGAGGTGCCAGTCAAGTTTGTAGGGTGGCAACCACAAAGTTTCTTACATTCTCAGTTATACTTTTATTAATTGTCATGCCAATGAGCTAGCTGATCATGGATAATAACTGTAAGAGCTGTCTGACTTGATGAACAAGATAAACAAAAGTAAAGTGAGGTGTACCTCACTGACAGAGACCGCAACCCTTGCAAGTATGAAAGAGTTCTGATGTTGACTTTGGAAAAATCCTGGACTAGGAAAATCAGTACAGCTCTGTGTAACTCTACAAAACAGCTGTAAATAACAAAAAAAAAAAAAAAAATCAATAACATTGTATCCACATGACTGTTCTAAGTAAGAACAGAGTATTTTTCTCCACTCCATCAGTTATTCTGATTATGCTTACAGTTGATGTTAAGAGTTTGGTGTTCAATATATTGCCTAATAAGAGAAAGGTACCCAGGAAACAATGGTAAATCCTCTGCTGCAATTCCAGAACTGTAAAAAAGTCTAAGTGCAGAACTACCTTACTGCTTCTTTCAGTTCAGTATATTACAGTACCAAATTACACTTCATTGAAAGAACTTCACAGGGATTGGTAGCACTCTTCAGTTTGGTTCAGGAACAGCTGAATTAATTTTAAAATATTAGATGGCTTTCAAAATTTGCACTAAGTTGAATTAAATATTCATGAAAACAAATCACACTGATTAAAGAACAGGTTTTGTTTCTCATTAGAAATTCAACTGCAAATTAGTGGAAGTTCTAGGCATGGGAAAGATGTAGCAGAAAGACTGGAACCTTACAGGAGACAACTTTGCATTAGGTAGTATCTCTACCACAACTGCTGCAACATAAACTGTCTCCTTGCCTTCCTGTCCCACTCACAGTACAATTCCGTCAGACTTAAAGTGCAGTAACGGGCGACATACCACTGGCCTGTAGGACTGCAATACTAACCAAGTCCACTAAGCCACAGCACCATTATTCCGTGCAAATATCACCAGGGCTGTGGAGATACCAGTCGTTGTCCATTCAGGCTCCACCTCATGTAACACCTACAGGAAACAATTTTCAGGGAGTGTTTTGACCCTGCAGCAATATGGGAACAAAGAGTATTCGGAGAGTGAGTATAAATCTATAGGGTTGACAGCTCTTTCACTCAACAGCTCCACCAATCACCTCTGACTAAAATACGCAACATCATCCTACTATTCAGCAGTAAAGCAAGCCTAATGTCATCATTAGTATTTGATTAGTATTGACCATAATGATGGTCAACAATGCACAGGAGGCAAATCTTCATTCTCTGGCTGAGCAGTGCAGCCCACATCATGATATAAAATGTACGTAGGAGGTGGAGTGTGAGGATCTGATTTCATATTGGGGTAGGGTGCCTTATAAAAAGGCTTTTCAGTAACAGCCATCTAGAAGTAATATGGAAATCAAATTAGTTAATTGCAACAATCTAAACAGCATAATTTGATATCTTTACAGCAGTTCCTGGATAATGAGAGTTTAGAAGGGAAAATCCTATCTTTTACTAAACCCAGCATAGCTAGGGAACAAGGCCTCTCCCTACAGCTTTTGCCTATTTTAGGAATTAATGCTGCTTAGCCAGCAAAGCATGAGTTAATTCAGCTTCTGTCTCCCCAAAGCCTATAATTCTTCGGTCTAGCATTCATGAAGAACACTTAAAATTGTTTCAAATATAAGGTGAACACACAGGCAACCATCTCTGCGCATGCCTCTTTATGAGTGGTAAGGATTCTACTCCAGAAGGTACCATGCAGCACACAGTTTCCCTCCTAGGCACCAAAAGGACTAGCAAGTATACCTATGAGGTGAAGGTATAAAAATAAGCCAGGGAAAAAACACGCAGGTTCATCATTGCTCTACGGACAAGCCATTCATGAGGACACAGCTGTTTCATGGCTGCACAGTATCAAAGCTATCAATTCCACAGGTTACAAACACACTGAAGCCCAACATGTGCTGTCAATGTTCACACAGCACAGGCTTTGGGGACAGCAGCAAAGCAAGGGATGAAGAGGGAACACCAAGCAAAGTCCAAGGGCTGCACAAGATGCGTAGAGATGCTACGGGAGGTGCTACTGGATCTCAAGGAGGTTACCATACTCAAAATTCTCCATATAACACTTACAAAACTGTCTAGAACAGTCCAATATCACTGTTTTAGTCCAGGGTCTGCTTTCCTACTCTATAGGAAATAAGTCCTTACCTCCTTGTATTACGGGAGGCCTCATTTTTTTGTTCACATTCAGCATCTGCTTGGAAAAATCTTCCTTCATCCTTGATCCCTCCAGCCCACATAATACAGGTGATTGAGGATAGTAGGCCAATGACATGATTTTGCATTTTTATTACATCTGGGAGAAAGCTGCAATAATCTTGTTCTAGCTCATCAGAATTCCCATTCCTTACTATATATATATATTTATATATTCCTTACTATATAAACCCATGCAGACAAATTAGCAGGGTGGTATTGCACACAGTTCTTGGTCTTCATGGTTCATTATCTCACTTAACTCATGTTTGCTGTCAGTTCCCAGGTTCCTGGATGAGGAGAGGGTAATTCACACATCTGCCGAGTGTACCAGTATGAATGGCTTCAGAACTGGAGCCACAGCATCAGAACTGCCCAAAGATGTAGAACCAAGAGAATTTTAGGAATGGTTGATATATATATATATTTATTTATATAACTAAAATCGGGAATGCTGGCAGACTTTCTCGTCTCTCAGAATTCTGAAAAATCCTATTCAAAGTTCCGCTCCTGACAACAAACTACCAAAGCAGCTCCAAGAAAGCTACACAGCAATTTTTTGTCCCAAATTCTACCAATTTTACTTTTGCTGAGTGAAAACCATGTCTATTTCTGTGCATTTCTACAACTGCACTTTTCATTCATTAAAATGAGAAATTGCTTCTTTTATGCAATCTGCTACGATCCAGATAACAAAACACTGATGTCTGGTAGCAGGCTTGCTGGTTTTGGCTTTAGGAGGGTTAGGTATTGGGTTTGCCTTTTTTTTTTTTTCCTCTCTTCCTGTGAGAGGAAAGCTTTTCCCAAAGGATTTAAGCAATTTCATAAAACAAATGTAAAAACAAAGACATTTTTGTTTAAGGACTGAAGGTTTTGTTTTAAAGGGGATGGAAAGGGAAGGAAGAGAGAAATGACACTGATCATCTTTCAAATAAACGGGGGGGGGGGGAGGGGGAAATGAGGTATCTCATTCCTAAAATAGAA